>JAVJIF010033795.1:0-43673 GCA_038442645.1 Agave tequilana
TCCCTTCCAGTAACCCAACCATTCTTCTTTTGTAGTTATTGCCAGAAACCAGGTCACTCCCGACAGAATTGCCGTAGGGCAAAGGGTTATGCCTGGCATGTGGTTCCCGTGATCATTCAGTAGAAGTCTGCCCCCACAAAGAGAATGGGGATGGCCAACCAAGCACTACAGCACTTCCAGGACCAGATGGACAGAGGAATCAGGGACCAATGGTTAGGAAAGCCCTTCCCCTTCCCCCACAGCAAGTTATCCGCCCAGTCCAGAGGGGAGTTAGAGCTGCAGCAGGCCGTGGAAGAGGACGAGCTTACAACCTGACAGCGGAAGAGGCCGAAACTTCTGGAGAAGTGGTAACAGGTAAGATCAGGGTACACTCGAAGCCCGTTCTTGCCCTCTTTGATTCGGGTGCATCTCATTGTTACATATCTGATCGTTTTGTTGCCTTGCATTATATACCTGTTCGAGCTTTAGACCACCAATGGGAGATTAGTATAGGGAATGGAGTAGTCGTATCTACTAAGGTTTGTATTGATTGCCCTGTAGACCTCTGTAACAGGACCTTGGCCATAGATATGCTCGTACTAGATACTAGAGGGTACGACATAATCTTAGGCATGACTTGGCTCAGCAAATACCATGCGGTCATTGATTGCCGAAGCAAGAAAGTTATTTTCAGAATACCGCTTCAGCCTGAGTTCCAATTTGAAGGAGAACGCAAACCTGCCAAAGGAAAAGCACAGATGACTGCTGGTGAGATCCAGAAGAAGAGAGTGCCAGTTTGGAATGAGTTTCCAGAAGTATTTAAGGAGATCTCAGGACTTCCACCTGATAGGGTAATTGAGTTCTCTATTGATACCCTTCCAGGTACAGTTCCGATATCAAAGCTCCATATAGGATGGCACCCACTGAGTTAGAGATTCTAAAGAAACAGCTGCAAGAATACTTGGATAAGGGATTAATTAGACCAAGTGCTTCACCATGGGAGCTCCAGTACTCTTGGCAAACAAAAAGGACGGTGGTAAACGGTTATGTATAGACTATAGAGAATTGAACAAAGTTACCATCAAGAATAAGTACCCTTTACCAAGAATTGATGATCTGTTTGATCAGCTTCATGGAGCTCGAGTATTTTCTAAATTGGATTTACAATCAGGCTACCATCAGCTAAAAGTAAGGAAAGAAGATATTCCCAAGACAGCATTTAGGACCCGTTATGGCCATTATGAGTTCCTAGTTATGCCCTTCGGAGTCACCAATGCCCCTGCAGTTTTCATGGATTTGATGAACAGAGTGTTCTCATCATATTTGGATCAGTTTGTGGTTTTTTTATAGATGACATCTTGATCTATTCGAAGAACGACAGAGAGCATGCAGACCACTTAAGAATAGTGTTACAGACTCTCCAACAGGAACAACTTCATGCTAAGCAAAGCAAATGTGATTTCTGGTTAAATAGTGTGGCCTTCCTTGGACACATAATTTCAGAAGAAGGAATTTCAGTAGACCCTAGTAAAATTCAGGCAGTAAAGGACTGGCCAATTCCAAGGACAGTAACAGAAATTAAGAGTTTTATTGGATTAGCCGGATATTATAGGCGCTTTGTCCAGGATTTTTCTAAGATTGCAGCCCCATTAACAAAGCTCACCAGGAAAGGAGAAAAATATATATGGACCGAGGAATGTGCTGCAGCGTTTGAGCAATTAAAGGAGAGACTCATTACAGCTCCAGTTTTGAAGACTCCTTCAGGAAGAGGAGGGATGGTTATATACAGTGATGCATCCGGAAAAGGCCTAGGGGTGTATTAATACAGCATGGTCATGTCATAGCTTATGCATCCAGGCAACTGAAACCACATGAGAGGAATTACCCAACTCATGACTTAGAGCTGGCGGCGGTAATATTCGCATTGAAAATCTGGAGGCATTATCTTCTGGGAGACAAGGTGCTAATCTACACTGATCACAAAAGTCTTAAGTATATCTTCACGCAGAAAGAATTGAACATGAGACAGAGACGGTGGCTTGAATTAATGGCAGACTATGATATCGACTTACAGTATCATCCGGGCAGAGTCAACACCGTACCAGATGCATTGAGCAGGAAGCCAAAAATAAGATGCTAGTACGACTTACTCAGCAGGAGGAATTAATTCAGGACTTCATAAAACTGGACTTAATGATAGTACGAGGAGTCGATAGCACAAGACAGTTGATGACCTTTCAGATCCAGTCAACCCTGATGGATGAAATTAAAGAAGCTCAGAAAGAAGACCCAGATTGCGAAAGTTCAGAGCTCAAATAGAAGCTGGATTGAGAACTGACCTCCGTATTCATTCAGACAACGCATTATATTTTGGTAACAGAATTTGTGTCCCCCAAGGAGAAGTCCGACAGAAAGTTTTGGCAGAGGCACATAGTTCGGCCTAATCCATACACCCGGGAGGAATAAAATGTATCAAGACTTGAAACAGAAGTTCTGGTGGAATGCCATGAAAAGGGAGATAGCCCAACATGTGGCCAAGTGCTTAGTTTGCCAGCAGGTAAAGATAGAACACCAGAGAACAGCTGGACTTCTTCAGCCCTTGCCAATACCCGAGTGGAAGTGGGAACATATCACCATGGATTTTGTCACAGCACTACCTCGCAGTCCTAAGGGTAATAATGCAGTATGGGTAATCATTGACCGCCTCACAAAAGCAGCTCACTTCCTACCTTTCAGAGTAGGTCAGTCAACAGAAGTTCTTGCAGAAAAATATATGAAAGAAATTGTTCGTCTACATGGAGTTCCAGTTAGTATCGTGTCAGATAGAGACACGAGATTCCGATCACATTTCTGGGAAAGTCTCCAAGAAAATTTAGGAACTCGTCTGAAATTCAGTACTTCATATCACCCCCAGACAGACGGACAATCTGAACGGACTATCCAGATCCTTGAAGACATGTTACGAGCCTGCATGATAGAATTTAGAGGGTCATGGGAAGACTATCTTCATTTGGTAGAATTCTCTTATAATAACAGCTATCAGGCTAGTATCAAAATGGCCCCATTTGAGGCATTGTATGGCAGGAAATGCAGGTCACCGATATGTTGGGACGAAGTCGGCGAAAGAAGACTTATGGGACCAGACATTCTAGTTCAGACAACAAGCAAAGTCCGAATTATCAGAGATCATCTCCGGGCAGCACAGAGCCGACAAAAGAGTTGGGCAGACACAAACAGAAGGCCATTGGAATTCAGAACCGGTGAGCATGTATTTTTAAAGATATCACCCACCAAAGGGGTAATCCGGTTCGATACTCGTGGAAAACTTAGTCCGAGATACATCGGCCCATTCGAAATTTTGGATCGTGTGGGAGATGTGTCTTACCGATTGGCATTACCTCCATCTTTAGAAGGAGTACACAATGTATTCCATGTATCACAGTTGAGGAGGTATGTCAAGGATGAGAGTCACATTCTGGATCACTCCGAATTGGAACTACAGCCAGATCTGTCTTACGTAGAGCAACCGATGGCCATCCTGGACAAAAGTGTTAAGACCCTGAAGAATAAGGCAATACCATTAGTGTTGGTTTCTTAGAATATGCATGCGCCAGGAGAGGCCACATGGGAACGGGAGGATGTTATTCGTGAGCGTTACCCTCAACTATTTTCAACTTAGTTGGTAAAACCCTTTCTTCCTATTCTCTCTATCGTCATCTTCCCCTTCCTGAAATTTCGAGGACGAAATTTTTTGTAAGGTGGATAGATTGTAACACCCCATCCTCGGTATACGTGCACAGTTACGTATCCTGATTTTTGGTGCATTTTATTATTATTATTTTATTTTATTTTATTTTATTTTCTGCTATTTAAATACTTACTCATATGGCAGTACTGCATGATTTGATCTGTTTGGTATTCAGATTTGACTAATTTTAGTTTCAAATATTATTTTTTAATATTCTAGATTTTTCATGATTTTCTGAATTTTTCGGAATTAAATTGTAGATCTTCAAAACCGGTGTCGGCCAGTATCACTGGTTGATTTCAGGAAATTTTAATTTGCTATTGGAACCAAATTTCCGGATTCTGCTTTCACATTCCTTCTTAGAATTATGTTTTCTTCCTTTGGGCATTTTCTGGGAATTTTCAGATTTTATCGAAAATTCAGCCTACCCGGTGTAGACACCGATCCCAGTATATTCCAGGATTTTTATTTTGAAAATGAGATAGAATTTCTGAAAACCAATTTCACCAAAAGTCATTTCATAATATTTATGATTTTTGTGAATTTTTGGATAGCTTTCTGAGATACCTCAATTTTGGTCATTCCTGGAGTTTTCGGTATTTTCCCAGATACCGAGAATTTATCCAGTTTTCCACTTATCTCTTTTTCCATTTTTCTCTCTCCTTCCTCAAATGCGAGCTTCACCAGCTGAGTTCATCATTAATGCAGCCACCCTCTCCATGCTGCATTAAATGCTTATGGGCTGACTCAACTCAAGTCCAAATCACCCATGCCTTGTCCTTTTCTTTTGAAACGCAGCCTCCTTGCGTTTTCCTCTGGACGCAGCCTTGAGCTCCCGCGTTTGGCTCTTTAAATGGCCTAAACGCAGCCTTGGGACTTTGCAAACGCCACACTCATTGGAGGGAAAGTGATGATGGTTTATTATTATAATATTTTCCTCCCTTTATATATATGCATCCCCATCTCTCTCTTCCATTTTTCCTTCATCCTTTTTGTTCCTGCAAGCTCCAACAGCAAGCTCACCACCACAAGCCCCTTTGGCCGGCCATCACAACTACTCACCATCTCCATTTTTCCATCACCAATTCCTCCACCTTCTTCTCCTCCATCTCCTTCACCATTTCCAAACAACTAACTCCATCTTCTTCAACCTCTTTCACCAAGAGACACCAAAAGAACCATCACCTCCACAAAACTTCATCACCATCTCCACCACCACCTGCACCACCGTAGCCTCCACCGAGCATACCATCTTCACCCCCTCGTCAACCTCTTTCCGGCGGACTATAGCTTCATTCCCCGCAACGCCATTTGCAAAATCTCGTTTTGCCATATTGAGTTGGACTTGCACCATCAACCTTTTGCCTTCTCTTGTGGAGACCGGCCACTCCTTTGGATTGGGGCCGTGTTCTTCTTCGTTGACAGGATTCTAGGCCGGTGCCCTCCTTTTGGTTTGGGACCGAGCTTCATCACCGTAGATTTCCCGGTAATCGTTCGCGATTGTTCCGGTGATCGTTTTGGTGATTAACTTGGCAAAGGACTCATCTTCTTCACTTGGCACTCTTGCTGGACTTTGGACGCATTCTAGGCGAGTAATTCTACTCGCCAAGACTTGGACATTGTTCTCATACTTGTAATATTATCAACAAACCACAGCCCTCAAGCATCAGGATCTGTTCTCTGTTTTGCACCCATTAGTCGACTTGACCCCACAACTAGTCGACTAACTTCCTTGAAACGCAACCTTATTTCTGAAAACGCAGCTTTCATTAGTCGACTACCCCTTTTCTACAGTCGACTAACTCTCTCCTAAGACGCGGACTTGAGACAAGACGCGGACTTGTGAGACGCGGACTTGAGACAAGACGCGGACTTGTGAGACGCGGACTTGAGACAAGACGCGGACTTGTGAGACGCGGACTTGAGACAAGACGCGGACTTGTGAAACGCAGTCTTGCGAAACGCAGCCTATTAGTCGACTAACCCTTCTCTATAGTCGACTAACTACTCTATAAGTCGACTAATTGCCTTCCCCTAGTCGACTAATTTTGGTTATTTGCTGTGGTTAATTACTTTCTTGGAAATGAATCTTATATTCGGGTCATGTATTAGATATTGCTATTTCATGGCATGTTACTTGATGAATATCACCTCTTATCATGCTATCTATTAACACAAGGCATGATACACCTGACTCCTATAATTATCATTATAACGGGAATGATAACCGGACTTCATGATTTACAAACTTGATTACTTGATAGTACGAACCAGTACTCCTGATATACCTGTACTCCTGACATGTTTCTGCTCATTCCCGAAATCTGATAATTATTTAATATACCATAAAATGAGACAACTTACATTGGGTCGGGGGAAACATGCGGCTATCAATATGTGTTCGTGTTTACAGTGGCATTAGTAGGTATGTTTGTGCAACTGAACTTCCGGTCTGACCTGTGGGCCTCCAGGCGACCGAGGGGAGTGCTGGCTCCCTCATTCCTGGTACCATCATGATAAGGGCATACAATAAGTCCCTCCTGTTTGCCTTGCGGCGGGTTCCGTCACCAAGCAACGGAACAATCCTGGGCCGTGGTCCCGGGTATGCACGGGACCCACTGTAAACATAGTTCGTTGATACCCCCGCTGGTTTCCAATAACAACCTTGCTTTACTGGAATATGGATCTATGTGTGCTGGGACGCTAGTCCACATAGCTAGATATCAGGGTAAGGTGAGCATAATAATAATAATGATAAAAGACGCTAATTGTGGGAGTTGTATGCACTTGGATTACGGTGACATGAGATAAAGGTATATAGATGAGGGTTTCCTTGTTTGGATTATTCCCTCGAGGTACTAGTCTCGTGAAGCCGTAGTTTAAGCGTATACATTGCCCTTCCGTTTATAATATGTTGTGCTTTTTTACTTGCTGGCTGATTTCTCATGATATTATACCAACTCTCATGCTCATGTTTCTATTGCCACTCGGCTGTAACCTGCTCTACTTGTTCGGGAGGTCCTGACTCCCTTGAATTTGTATGTTCAGGTTCCGAACCTTGGATCGAGGGGAGCCTTCTGTGGTAGATCAAGCCTTCCTTTCCGAGCAGGCTGATTAGCCTCGGTTGCTGTCGTCCCAGACTTTCCTTTTTGGCTCGCGGGACCTTCCTCCAGCTCGTGAGCATCTTGTAATCTTATTGTAAATCGTACTTTTGTGTTTGGCTGTGATATATGATGCATGTGATATGTAAATGTATGTCACAATCTGTGATAACCTTGTACTTTGTACGTCTTATGTTGGCATATGAATGGACGCTACGCTTTGTCGTACTCTGATCCTTGCTTGTACTGATACTTAGCGTATATACGTAAGGGTATTTCTGACCCGCGTATGTACGTCGCAGTGACGTCCCCGTACCGTGGGATCGGGGCGTTACACAGCGCGTCCAACACAGCAGCATCCGCCGCGGTCGAAGTGCTCATGTCACCCCTCGACCCTCGGGAAGATTGATTAGACTAAGAAAGGTATACTTATTATGAGTATAAAAATGTATTTGATGTACCCCTTCTTGTCTCCGCTATAGCATAAGGCTATACCGAGTCGGATCTCAGGGAGAGCTCGCGATAGAAGCTTTGACGTGTGGTAGTGAAGTTGTTAAACGAGTATTCTTCTCTTTCTTATAAACTTAATGAATCAAGTGAAAAAGAAACTAAAGAAAAGGATGGATATGTTCATGGTGGAAATCGTTGGAAAAGAAATCAAGATTGGGATTTGGTATTCACAAGAAAAGGAAAGAAAACTTAAGAAAGCTTGAATGAAAAGCCATGACTAGCTTACCTTGCTAGCTTGCCAAGACTTACTAGACTCCTTGATAGCGAACGCGTGCCTAATGTTGTCACTCCATCGGCGTAGGTTTCGTCTTGCGTGTTGACCTAATTACTTTCTCATGTGGTTGAAGGGTGGTTTAAACCCATCCGAGAAGAGAAGATCATACAACTTGCAAGATGAAATAAAGCAATCACCCATGAGTTAGTGAAGATGGCAAAGCTAGTGGTTAGCTAGTACATGGAGAAAGATTTAGCTACAAGCCATTAATGAAGTAAAGCAAAGCATGAATAAATTGCAAGAAGTAAAGAAAGCAAGTAAAAAAGCAATTAAAGAAAGCAATTAAACTAGAACCATGCTTCAAGTAGAGGAAGGAGAATGGATCAATCCTTGTTGCTTCAAGTGTCACCCTTGATTACACAAGCTCTCTTTCTCAATCTCTCTCTTTTACAATGAATTCTAGGGAAGAAGAAGAGGGATCTAAAGAACAAAACCTAGAGAAAAACTAAACAAAATTACAACATACTAACTATTCTCCTCTCTTCTCCATTCAGTCTTTGCTCGTAGGTCCAAATGAAGTATTTATAGACCTCTGGAGAAGCTTCGAGATCTAGGTTGTTGGCGCAAAATCCGAGATCCAACGGCCTCAAAACCGCCGCAAAAACGCGGGAAAATCCCGGATTTTGCGGCAATATCTCAACCGTTTGGCAACAACTTTCTGTTGTAAGTTGGTTGCGAGGTTGTTATCCACGTGGTCTTCTAGAACCTTGAGTTGTTGCGCGGATCTCTCTGGATCTTGGATTCAAATTTGGGCTTTATCTTAATCTTGGATTTAATCCCTTTAATTATTGCTAATTAAAGTGATTATTGGATTATCTCTCCATTAGAGTGTGAACCTGCAAATATATAGAGAAGATGAGTAAAAATCATATATTTATTACAAAAATGCATGGGAATTATGTGGTAAAATATGCACATTTGTGTCACAATCACACCCCCACACTTATTCTTTTGCTCGTCCCGAGCAAAAACAAAGAAAAAGAAAAGAAAATCTATACTACCAGTTTTATTACACCACTTTCGCAGGTGACGCGATTGCACTGAGCATGTGCAACAAGCCGTTAAACCTCTAGGTTACCCTAGAGGAGGAGTGTTGCCTCCTGAGGGTTTCAGCGGATTACACCCACAAAATCCTTAAAGAAAGAAAACAAATGTTAGTATTTTGAAAATTCATTTTGAAAGAGAGACATGTTTTCGAACTATTTTTGCAAAAATATAAGTGATCCTAGGTCATAAGTCCACCTATAATCATTCTTCCTTAAACTTAGTCTCCATGCAAGATCTTGTTTTTAATTAAGGTAAGAATTCAAAATTGGATTGAATACTTTATCTTTCATAAAACCTAGATAGTATGCACACCGTGTAAGTGAAGATTTCTGGGATTTCAACTCCAACCATTAAGCCATTTATTATATATATTTTATTTTTCTCTTTTTTTCTTTTTCTTCCCTTAGTTTTCTTAGGCTTTCTAGTTCACCCATGTAGCGAGCCTATAACCGATGACTCCCAAACCAGATGGTTCTAGGGCACCAAATGAGAAAACATCCCTCGGGTTAAAGGACTCGAGTGAAAAAGGCCACAAAACTAAAGGGGATTATTTATAATCACCGTTAGGCGTGAATAATCATGCTTCTTGAGGCACAATTATCCAGCTTAATAAGTGAGATCACCGTTAGGCGTGAGTAACCATGCTTCTTGAGGCATAGTTATCCAGCTTAATAAGTGATCTTTTATTTATAATTTTTTCTTTTTTTTTTTTATTTATATGGCATTTTTGGTCTTTGTTTCCATCCCAAGAAATGTGTAAGTGTAAAGTGCATATTATCTAAGGCAAAAAATTCAAGATAAAAATATCTCACCACTTTTACTTACTTATCCTATAATTTCAAACAAGATCTATTATTTCAACTAGGTTTAAAATGTCATAATTAAGGCTTTCTTAATTCCTAAGATACATCTTAATTTTCTTAAAAATAGATCAAAACTTTGTCTCTTTTTTCAAAAAGTTTTTATTTTTATATTTTTTTTATTATTATTTTTTATTTCTAAAAAGAAGTGTAAAAGAAAGAAGATCTAAAAACTCTATGTTAGTAAACCCTCCCCCAACTTATTTCATGCATTGTCCTCAATGCATCATGATATATGTATGCATGAAACAAAAATGAAGAGGGAAGGAACAAAAATTACCTGAAGGTGGTGGTTCCGGTGGTGGTCTGATTGGTCCACGGAACATGGCCCAATCATCTTTTCTCTGGGTTTTGAGGAACCCACCAGAAATTTCAAGAATATGACCCACAAGAATGATGTATGCATGAAAGATTTTTATTATGTACATGACCCCATCTAATTTCCAAATTTTTAAAATAATTTCAGAGTCAAATTTATCAGATCCTTGTCCCAGAATGGTGTATGAAATGATAGGACAGTTGACTTGGACTCAGGAAGGACAGGAATTGATACCGACTCAGGAATGTGACTTAAGTCAAGTGATGGTGCAGGAGTCGGAATGAGTTCGGGAATTGGGTCCAAGTCAAGAAAATGAAGCTCTAGTCCACAATCATTGTCCAATGATGGAATGTGACCTAATATGGGTGATATCTCTTTACTTCCAATATTAAGGAATTCAAGCTCATCGCCATACAATTCTTCAAAACTTAAGTCAAAATCTTCTGATAGAATTGTACAATCAGTTTCAGAAGTAAAGAGATAGTGAGAATCTAGGTCACATTCCATATGTAGTTCAATACATGAGGAACTTGCCAATTTATCAATAGTATCTTCAGAAGTGTAGAATTGGTCAAGTTTAATATGATCCTCAAAGATGGGTGATTCAACTTCATTATAAATTGGGACAGGATCCAATGTCGACTCCGGAAAAAGATTGAAGTCAGGTAAAGTTACCGGAATCATTATTGGATCAGAAAAAAGAAGTGAATCACTAAGTTGGGGTTCAAGATCACATTCCTCATGTAATTCAATTCCACAAAAATGTGAACTTGCCAATTTATCAATGGGACTTTCAAAAGTATGGAATTGGTCAAATTCACTATGATCATCAAAGATTGGTGATTCAATTTCAAAATGGACTGGCACTGGATCCAACACTGACTCGGGAAATGGAGTGAAATCAGGTGAAGATACCGGAGTCATAATTGAATCAGGAAGGAAAATTAAATCATCAAGTGGAAGTTCAGGATCATATTCATGTTTGAGTTCAATTTCAGAAAAAGGAATACTTGCCAAATTGTCAATTGGATCAGAAGTGTAGACAAGTTCATTTTTAGGAAATGAAAAACTTGCCAAAATGTCAATGGGATTTGAATTTTGGACAAGTTCAGTTTTAGGAAATGAAAAACTTGCCAATGTATCAATTGGATCTGAAGTTTGGACAAGTTTAGGTGAGTGTGCTGAAATTGAATCTGGATTTCTAAGATGACAAGAGTCTTGAGTCATATCAATAGAGTGTGGTATAACTGGATCAGTCAAATGTTGATAGGATAGAGTTTCCTCTTTCCTAAGAAGGTTATCCAATTGTTCTTTCACATTATTGAAAGACTCGGCACGTGTTGTTTGATATTGTAAGAAAGACTCTTGCAAGATGTCTATACTCTTTTCTAGATGTGATAGGTCTACAGATGGCTGCTCTAGAATGGGAGTATAGGAATCTTGAAATTGAAATTTTGTGAATAGTGTGAGTCACAAATGTGTGATGATGGAAGAGTGGACTCACACAAGAAATCTTTACTCGTTTCCTTGACAAGTGGTTGTCCATTAGGAAAAGGTGGAACTGAGTAAGACTCTTGAAAATACTGTGGAATTGGAGAGACAAATGGTTTTTGAAGTTGTTGCTCGACTCTCTGTAAATTGGCTTCTATACTCCTTTGTAACTCAGATTTTCTTCAAATGGTGGTTCAGAAAAAGGAGTATATGAAGTGGACTCGGGAAATGAATATTGTGGACAAGGTGAATATGGTGGACAAGGAATTTGAGAATTTGACTCGGGGGACTGGAATCCCCAATGACTCGATGAAGAGTTGAAATTATTTTGGACATTATAATTGTTAGATGGGGGGTATGGGTCATATTGATTCGGATAAGGCCAACCCGGTGTATTTGGTTGTTGCATATTGTAAAACACCGGGTTGGAATTATCCGAATATAAAGTCAGTGTGAAATATGGATTATTATTGAAAGAATTGTTGAATGCCATATCACACAATCAAAAAAAAAAAACAAACAAACAAACAATCAAACAAAAGAAAAAAAAATTCTAACCTAAGTTAGGGTAGACTTAGACCTAGACGACTCCTAACTGATAGACTGTCCACGGGAGGTTTAGTGCAGACTCTAACCACAAGCTAATCAGCCAGGGAAGGGTAAGGTTGTGGGAGGTTTTCCGTCAGAGACGTTCCTTAATTAAGTAACCAGCAACCTTCGGGCTTTCGGCCCTCAACCCCTTTCCTAGACACTGATTTTGCAAGAGTTAAATTCCAACACTTTTCCCCCTTAGGATAATCTCCTAAATGAGTCCGAGATGTCCCTAAGGCCAACGTCTATTTTTTTATTAAATTAGGCTTGGGTTAGTGAGTGCTTGGGATTGTGGTTTTCGGGCTAAGGAAAGGGTAATGAAATCCCCACCTTATCTTATTTACGGGTTATGCCCTTAAAATTGAATTGTGCAAGTGTACAAGAAAAATCAAGGATTCACTCAAAGCATGAAAATCAAGCAAGAGATGATTCCTAGTCTATATGCAATGCGAAACGTACCTTGCCTCCAGCACTCTTCAACAGTAAAAGTAAAAGAATTGAAAGACACGTGCCTAAAATGCAAGTGTCTAAACAATTTTTAACAATTTCAACCAACTTTTACTGTTTTTAATTAAGCAGGAATAAGGTGAAGAATACAGAATTTCAGGTATATCAGCAGCTGTGTTTTGCAGAACCAGAGGCCCTGCAGAAATTTTATCAGAAGTTCACTCCTTATTGCCGCAAATCTGCGGCAAAATCCCAGAAATTGCGGCAATTTGGAGGGATCCTGGTCTCTGCTTTCGAGAGCAGAGGCCCAGGTCCACTTGTATGTCACTGCAATGCAAGATTTGCTGTTTCTTCACCTGTAACCTGCAAACAGAGAAGAAGAATCGTTTAGTACTTCACTTTAACCTAAAAAATACGTTGCTCTCCCCGGCAACGGCGCCATTTTGATTAAACTAAGAAAGGTATACTTATTATGAGTATAAAAATGTATTTGATGTACCCCTTCTTGTCTCCGCTATAGCATAAGGCTATATCGAGTCGGATCTCAGGGAGAGCTCGCGATAGAAGCTTTGACGTGTGGTAGTGAAGTTGTTAAACGAGTATTCTTCTCTTTCTTATAAACTTAATGAATCAAGTGAAAAAGAAACTAAAGAAAAGGATGGATATGTTCATGGTGGAAATCGTTGGAAAAGAAATCAAGATTGGGATTTGGTATTCACAAGAAAAGGAAAGAAAACTTAAGAAAGCTTGAATGAAAAGTCATGACTAGCTTACCTTGCTAGCTTGCCAAGACTTACTAGACTCCTTGATAGCGAACGCGTGCCTAATGTTGTCACTCCATCGGCGTAGGTTTCGTCTTGCGTGTTGACCTAATTACTTTCTCATGTGGTTGAAGGGTGGTTTAACCCATCCGAGAAGAGAAGATCATACAACTTGCAAGATGAAATAAAGCAATCACCCATGAGTTAGTGAAGATGGCAAAGCTAGTGGTTAGCTAGTACATGGAGAAAGATTTAGCTACAAGCCATTAATGAAGTAAAGCAAAGCATGAATAAATTGCAAGAAGTAAAGAAAGCAAGTAAAAAAGCAATTAAAGAAAGCAATTAAACTAGAACCATGCTTCAAGTAGAGGAAGGAGAATGGATCAATCCTTGTTGCTTCAAGTGTCACCCTTGATTACACAAGCTCTCTCTCTCAATCTCTCTCTTTTACAATGAATTCTAGGGAAGAAGAAGAGGGATCTAAAGAACAAAACCTAGAGAAAAACTAAACAAAATTACAACATACTAACTATTCTCCTCTCTTCTCCATTCAGTCTTTGCTCGCAGGTCCAAATGAAGTATTTATAGACCTCTGGAGAAGCTTCGAGATCTAGGTTGTTGGCGCAAAATCCGAGATCCAACGGCTTCAAAACCGCCACAAAAACGCGGGAAAATCCCGGATTTTGCGGCAATATCTCAACCGTTTGGCAACAACTTTCTGTTGTGAGTTGGTTGCGAGGTTGTTATCCACGTGGTCTTCTAGAACCTTGAGTTGTTGCGCGGATCTCTCTGGATCTTGGATTCAATTTGGGCTTTATCTTAATCTTGGATTTAATCCCTTAATTATTGCTAATTAAAGTGATTATTGGATTATCTCTCCATTAGAGTGTGAACCTGCAAATATATAGAGAAGATGAGTAAAAATCATATATTTATTACAAAAATGCATGGGAATTATGTGTTAAAATATGCACATTTGTGTCACAATCAAAGATCCTCAGGTTCCCTCGAACTTGACGCACCTTGAGGCGGAACACCTGCAACAAAATTGTGTTTAAGCAAGACACAATAAATAGTAAAAGCCAAAAAGGTCGGAACAATACCAAAGTGTAACGCCCCGATCCCAAGGATACGGAGACGTTATGGCGACGTACATACGAGAGGTGAAAACACGCTCACGCGTACGTTAAGCCTCAGTACAGTACAATACCTCCATATGGATACGAGGTCCAGCATGAAATAAGTACAAGAATACCTGCAGAAAGAGGTCAGCGATCATAATAGATATGAAAAATGGAGACAAATAAGATAATGAAAATAAAGCACCAAGATACCTAGGAATAGTCCCGATGCGGAAGCTCCGATGTGACTCCAAGGTACCCTCGGATACTACGGTACGCGAATCTCCAATCTGGGCATGCAAACCCAGGGTCGTCAGAAAGCGACCTAGTGAGTGGTAAAATGAAGGAGCCAGTAATATATACATAATAATATAAGCACGATACTAATATATAATAATGTGGGACGAGTGATACCATATCATAAGTATATAAGAAGCAGTAGAAAAATATAATCATGTAAGCATTAGAAATCTATAAACAGGTCATCTTTTAATACTATCACTACCTAACCGGTTATCATTAGGTCATATCTCTGATCGTATCCAGTTTATATAATGTCTAATGTTATCTAGTTATGACGAGTGTACATACTAGTGGTGATGTGATAGCAGTGAACATGCAGATGTGCAAATGCTACCTAACCAGTATACTGTGTGGTGCATGGACAGTAATGATGTATACAAGGTATACAGATAATAGAATATATGCACATATGCATGACTAGTATGCTACTACAGAAAGTGTAACATGTATCGAGTAACGTAACAAATAGACATGTAACATGATATCGGATAAATACCACCATAGAAAGTATAACAGATGCCAGGTAAAGTAACAAGTATACATGTAACATGATATCGGATAAAGTAGCATGAACAAGAATAAGATAGCATACACGTACCAGGCATGTTAGGTGATTTATACAATAGTAGCAATCAGTACCGCCTGCTATTTTAATTACTCTCTTCCAGTGTCCCATACCACTGACGGTTCATACTGAAGCCCACACCCCAGTCGAACCCATCTGGACATGGCCTACGGGTACCATTATCCAAACGAGAGAGCAACCAAATAACAAGTGTTCCCGACGTCACTATTGTGTATACTGTTTTAGTATGTTAATTGGAAACCCATGGTCGAAGAGTTCTTATCGGGTGGATGTATCCCGTGCATACCCGGGATCACGGCCTTAAACAATCCCTGGCTGCTAAGACCAGGGCCCTCCGCTAAGAGGGGAGCATGAATCAAGTAACAATAGCTCATGGAGCAATACAATCGGTAGGTAGCACTACCATCCCCTGCAGTGGGAAAACAATATGGATCCAGTACATCACCCGATATGATCTAATCAACCATCAAGTCTCCCCCATACCCAAATTATCTTTATGATCTGATATGTCAAGTATACAATATAACAAGACAAGTACATGATATGGATAACATGATAACAGGACCTGAGCTCTGTTGATAGCATAGAACAATATCACTGGAATCAGGAACAATATAACATGATAAAGATAACATGAACAATATACCGGGAAACGGGAACAATAGATGTGGGATCTCCACATATCGCATATCAACAGCTCTCATGTCCAGTATCGGGAACATCCATATCAGTAACGGGAACATGTATCCAGTAACGGGATTAACAATATCAGTAACGGAAACAAGCATATAACATGTATCCGATAACATGAAACAATAATACAGGTAATAGGCATGGAAATCCATATGACAGGTACATAGAGATACCATATAAGCATGTGTCACAGGGAAGCATGACATGCATGACAGTGATATATAAACATGAAATGCAGGCATGTGTAACAGTGATATGTAAACATGAACTGCAGGCATGTGTAACAGTGATATGTAAACATGAAATGAAGTAGTCCATGCAATGGTCTATCCGTGTACTATCTCAGTGCACGTGCATGTCCTAACAGTGATCAGTGCGTCTATAAAATGACGGTGTCCAGTGTCCTAGAATATCCGTATATTCCTGCAGTATTAGGGTCATGAATATCAGTACTTATATAATGGTGAGACGTGTGCATAAAACTACATAAGCTACATGAAATACCGGTATCTATAACTGATATATCTATATGCACTACGGTATTTAGTGTACCGGTGTGATATGACTATATCATTTACGCGAGTGTTACATATAAGTCTTACCAAATTATAACACATAGTGACTAGTGTTACTCATCTTATTAACTAACCAAGCATTCTGTTATTATAACTTAATTACAGGAATTACAATAATTATCATGATTTACCGATAATCATGTTTTATTCTTAATTAGGCAATCAATCAAGATATTAATCATGAGAAAATATAATTTATAAAAAGAAAACACTCACAAACTGGCTACAGGATTGTAGCTCTCGTTCCCACGATCGCAACGGATCCAGAATCGTCCAAATTGGAGTCCGGATGCTCCAGTTATCGCCCGAATACTGAAAGTAATAGAATAGGGTTAAATATGTAATAACAGAAATTCTCCAGGGGGCTATTTGTAATTTTACAGGGGCCTAAAAGTAATTACTAATTTTACAGGGGTTAAAATGTAGTTTTACCTTAACGGGTCGGGTTTGGGGTGTAAACGGGTCGGGTTTGGGTTAAACCCAAAACCCGAACCCAATCGGGTTTCTTCCTCAACAGAGCAACAGCAGCAGCGTCTGCGCCCGCCGCCGCCTGCGCCCGCCGCCTGCGCGCGCCCGCCGCCCGGCGCCGCACCTCGCCGGCACCGCCGGCCACTCCGGCGCGGCTACGGCGCCACCCCGGCGCCGGTCCGGTGCCCCTGGCCGTCGGAGGCCCACCTTGAGAGAGAGAGAGAGGGAGAGAAAATGGGTGGGGGCTGTTGCTCCCCACCGCCGACGTCGCCGGCGTTGCTCTCGCGCCGCCGGCGCCTGGCCGGCCTCCCACGCCGGCGCCGCTCCGCCTGGTCGTGGCGGTAAGCCCTTAGCCTGCACGAACAGAGAGAGGGATAGAGAGAGGAGATGGGTGCTGTGGTTGTGAGAGAGAGATAAGGAGGGAGAAGGGAAAAGAGAGAGAGGAGAGAGGTTAGAGAGAGAGATTGTGTGGAGAGAGAGAGAGTGTGGAAGAGTGAGAGAGAGGATAGAGGACAGAGAGAAGGGGATTTTAAAATGGGTGAAGGTCGGTGGTTGAACAGTAGGGCGGTGGGGGTGGAATTCTCTGGAAAGAGGAAGAAGAGAAAGAAAAGAAAAGAAAAGAAAAGAAAAGAAAAGAATATAAAAAATTAAAATAATATTGTTTAATTGGACCCAAAATTCGACTAGTCCCGAACGGTGCCCAAAAATTACAAAAAATAAAGAATAATATCTTGAGACGTGATATGAAGACGGTTTGCAGAAACTCGATCCGGTTTGCAAATTAAAAATCCCGGAAGTTGTCGCCGATACAGGCGACACCGGTTTGGCCCGATTTTTGATAAATTCTGAAAAATCCCCAAAAATAACCAAACGTCGATAAGACAATTCTAAGACACAAGGTGAAGGCGGATTCTCAAAATTCTACTCCGTTTGTGAGATAAAAATCAGAAGGCCGGTAATCGGTATCGGTCGACACCGACTACGGAGATTTTTCAAAATAATCCAGAAAAATTCTAGAAAATCCTGAAAAATGTAGAATATTAGAAAATAATTTTTGAAACTGAAATCAGCTCAAACGGACTACTACGGAGGTCAAATCAATTTTTGTACATCGTATCGCGTACCGATATTGTGATACGTACACCGGGGATCAGGGGGTTACACAAAGGATGATGTTGCCTCAAACATCTGGGCAGCCGCATCAGTCTCTACGGGCCCCATTGGAAAGTCCTTTGCGGAGTCAACACGAATGGCCGGCCTGCTTTCGCTTGCCGAATCTTCCGTGGACCACCCAAAGGAGCTTGACGCTACAGGACTTCCTTTGAAAGTCCCAACGCCCGAAGGACCAACATCAGCTGCATCACCTCTGAATTCCTCCGGGACGGCAAAATAGCCGGCCTCATCACCCTCGTGGTAAGCGAACAAAGGATCATAATGTTCCCCTTGTTCTTCAACGGCCTCAGCTCTCGGGCTCGTCACCGCCTCAGCTCCTACATCACAAAGCAGATAATAAGCGGTCCGGAACACATAGAAGATATATTACAAAGACGAAGCTGATCTTACCTAAGTCCGGAGCAACTTCGCCAGTCGTCGGTCCAGCAACTGACGGTTCAACTACTAATGGGGCAAGAGGAGGAAGCGCCACAGATGGTTCGCCCTCTACAACGACCGTGGGGCTTGGTGACGGGGTTTCTTCACCAACTGCTTCCTACGAGACCCACCTGTCCGTTTGCGCTTAAGAGGAACGTCGGGATCCTCCTCCTCTACTTCTTCTACATGTCTTGGGGGAATTGTCCCCATCACGCCAGAACCAGCTGCAGGAGTCCCGGCACCTGTCTCCGCTTCAAAGCGAGGACTTTCTGCATCCGAGGCTTCGCTGTCATCCACAGCAACGAATTCCTCCATGCCTGGGATGCGAACCCTCTTACCTTCCCTTTTCTCAGAGGCCTTTCGCTTCAGCCGCTGAGAAATTAACTTCACACCAGAGCTGTTAGCCTTGAATCCAAGAGGTGTGGAGTTGGAAGTTGCACACCACTGGCAGAAGTACAGGGTCATTAGAAGATTGGGAGTCCTCAACGGCGTACGCAGCCGCGCCCCAGTACAGCCTGTAATGAAGAATCGCCAGGCACGGGCTCCATCAATGAGACTCCACATGAAAGCCAAATTGAGATTTGGGTTGCCCACGTACAGTTGGTCATATCCAAACTATCGAGCAAACCGACTTGGAACATAAGGCTCCAAATAGCAGGTGTCCCCGCTTCTATACAATAAATGCGAGGGCCGGATGCTGACCAGCCATTCAAAAACTCCCCAGCTCAGGGACGACTGCCCCTCCCCCGCATCTTTGAACTCTTCCCCATAACCTGCATCCCGAATACGGGGAAAACAGCGGAAGAGACTATAGACGTCATAGCGACGCACTAATTTACGGGCCTCAGCCACGTAAGTCTTCTGCCATGAGCATCCTTCGAATCGGCGGAGGAGCGCCATTCGAACACCTTGCGGGGGGTCCTCTCCAGCTTCAATCAAAGAAGGACAATGCAGGGCGAACCACGCCATCAAGTAAGTGTACGGCAGACCTATCCTGGGATTAGGACCGTCACGAGGCGAAGTGGCCCCCTTTCCACGCTTCGTTGCTGGCGGCCTGCAAAAAGCCTCCGTTAAGACACGAAGGCCTCTCTGGATACAGCACACCATGGCTGGAAGAAGACCCAGAGGACAACCATGAACCAAACGAACAGCGGGCAGCAAAACATTCGGATGAACGACGTCACCCGAAGAAGACGACACCACGCACTTCTTCAGCCAGACTGTCAAGAAGCCAGCCAGCAGTGCCTTCCGGGACATCGGTCGGCGAGCCTGATGATGGAAACTCCGAAGGACATCACCCTTCTCATAGGGACCATCGTCTTCCTTCATAACTAGATCCCCTTGGAAGTGCTTTTGCATCCGATCGAAGATGCCTTCATCAGCAAGTCCACAGTGAGCCGCTTCAGGAGTGTTCTCCATATCTGGGAACAAATAATCTCCCCAGCTCTTCAAGCTACAGGAAGTTCCCTTACTGCCCCCATACATACTGGAGCAAATGTATAAGTGGCACATTAACTCCCTTTAGGTCTCAAACAAAGCGGGCTCCTGCTTCTCCAGAAGCGCCAATTCTGCCTCGCACGGGAAGTATTCTTCATATGGAAGAGACCCAAAAGGCAGAGCAGAGACTTCCCACATCTCATGCAAGGCCATACCCAATTCGCCAACAGGGTGAAGAAAGTCCCTGAAGCTGGACAATACAATTCAAACATGGCGTAGAGCACGCCACGTTCATCTCAATACCGTAGCAGGTCGCCCTGACGGCCTCATAGAGGTTCAGCCTCTCCAGATCCTCCTCGAAATGAGCGAGGATGTATACAGTTAAGTCCCTCCACCATGCCTTCGGAGGGTGAATCCAGCCTGGAGTCCTGAAGTCAGTGGCGGGATAGTTCCCATTGACCTTGCAGAATTGGTTGCCAAAGGTCAGCGCCACCGCAGGATTTTCCCCCACTGGGATCTCTCGGGACACATTCCCAGGATGTAGACCCATTATGCAACGAGGAGGCCCCGCTCTTGCATAACCAGGAGACTGAAGAATCAATTTCCCTATGTGGACAGAGTCAGTACTCCGGCTCACTTCCCACGACATCTTCCGAGCCTGCGTCACGCATTCGAAGGAAGACAATGAAAAATGTCGCTTGTTGGACGGAAGGTAGAACTTCTCACCATCCAACTGGAAAATCCACTGCCCTTTCCCTGCCAGTAGTTGGTGATCAGGGTCTGGCGCGCCATCCCCGAACATGAAGTCGGGCTTCCCGTAAGTTCGACGATCGATATCTTCAAGGGGAGCCGTAGTCAAAATACTCTGTGTGGTGTATTGATCACCACCATGAATAAGCGTGTCTCGGACAAGAGAACTCCGCTCACTAAACAGAGAAGCCTGCCCTTGAAATTGCAGGCTGATATTGCCGTCCAATCCCCTGGTCATCCCAAATAGACTGTTCAGAGGACCAGGAGTGTAGTGCACTGCAGGAACAAAGAGAAGCTATGATTAGTTCATCAGCCAAGCAGAGGCCCAAACAAAAGCACAATTTCCGCTTAAGGCATAGCTTCGCTCACCGAGTAAAGCTAGCATAGCAATAGCTTCAACAAAGCTTAGCCTCGCAAGTTGCAGTTAATTCCGCACTTCATAACAAAAGCTGGATACAAGGAAATATCCAAGTGTTAGCTTCGCTTCGAAAAGCTTAAGCAGAAGGTGGCACCGCCCTGAGGACTAACTTCGTCAAAAGGGCATTATAGTCAAAGATTAATCATTAGTCCTTTGTGGCCATGATTGAGAGGACAGACCCATATCCTGTTGTTCAACAGGATGAAGACAGTCTAAGGGATAGCTTCGCCTAGAAGCTTAAAGAAGAACTCTTCAGTTCTTGAATTCCCGTTCGAGAAAATAAGGGAAATGCAGGGGAATAGATTCCCTAACAATAATAGATCATGCTCGATCATTCTGGATTCATCCAAAGATAGCCAAACATCAGCTTTAAAAGAGAAACGGCAGTCTCTAATCAAAATGGGGAGTCCCTTACCGGCAATTGGTCGTTCGATGACCGGAGGAGGAGAAGGACCCTCCGCTGCAGAAGTTGCCACTTCTTTCCCCGCTCGTCTCTTGGGCGCCATTGAAGAGCCGCGGAAGCTTTCAAACTTTTTAAATGGAGAGGAAAGAGGAAGAAGAAGAGTCAAAGGTCTCTAAAAATTTCAAGTAAAGAGATCTGCTCTTTCTCAGCCCGATCGGGCTTTTATAGGCCAATCAGCGCCTGAAACGAAACCTTGTAAACAGTACAGGCTGTCGTTTCAAATTAATTTGAAACGCCGCCTAAAGCGCCTTCCCGAGAAGCGCTGCTTCAGCCACTAAGGGTTAACCTCGCCATGAGTCAAAGTGCGGACTTCGCACAAGTTCATCAAGAACTTCGCCAAAAGGGTTGCCTTAGCCCGATAAAGGCACAGTTCGCCGACATGCCATTTTCGCGCTAAGCTCATTCAAAAAGGACCCTGTCCTTAACTCCGCACGAAGTCCAGCCCCGTTATAGCCAAATTCTCAATGAAGGCAGGCAAAAATCAAATGAGCAGAAAATGAACTTTCATTGATTTAAGAGGAAAGGTACATTGATACTACATCAAGGTTGTGTTTCATACAACAGATTCAATTGCTCAACAGGATCATTTGCGCAAAAGGCATACAAGTGGTTTTATCTGCTTTCAAGCCAGACCAACTGGACACGAAAGGCCTTCCTCCTGCACAAGGCTGTAATCCTTCACATAAGGACAGACGGTGCCACCAGGACAGATGGTGCCACCAGGACAAGGTCAGTGATCTCACAGGTGACGTCCGCTTTCCCGAAGTGGATCATCTCAGATAAGCGGCTACCGGCCTCACCTCAAAAGGAATCATCTCGGATAAACGACTGCCAACAGCCTCTGGGACACGCATCAGCTGCCCCAGTTTGTCCTTTCATCAAGTCACAAAGTTGGTGAACATAGCTCACTGCAGTACAAACTGAAAGAAGTTAGCAGTTAAACACAGGAGAAGCTGCAAAGGCACTAAGTCAAATTCTTTGAGGCGAAGCAATCTGCTCCAGTCAAGCATTGGTTTCAGTTAAAGCAGAGGATAGCCTCGCTTGCACAGCAATGATGGGTTAGCTCAGCAAACGCCAAGTCCTAACCTCGCATATATGGCTAAGCCAGACTGATCCTGAGGGACATAGTCTTAGCCCCACCTATATGGCAAGACTGGCTCAATCTTGAAGAAACTAAGTCCCAAGTTCTGCCTGTGCAGCGGACTTAACATGCAGTGATCCTTCCGTGATCAAGTCAGAATGATAGCTTCGCTGGGAAGCTATGATAAAGTCCTTCTCTGCAGCTCAGTCAATTGCAAAATGAAGAACAAGGAAAATCAATCCCTGAAGTAGCTATCAAAGCTAAGTTAAGGGAAAAGAACTCCCTAAAAGATTATTAGTGAAGTCGTCGAACGATCAAGACTTACCGGTCCTTGGCCGGATAATGACCAGAGTGGGCATCCCACTAGTTCAGAGATCTGAGTATCTCTCTCAAAACAAAGAGAAGAGGAGAAGAGCAGATTACTTCTCTTCAGAGGACCTCAAGTGTCCTATTTATAGGCCCCATGGCCTGAGCGCTGCCGCCTCAAGCGTGGAAGCACGAGCGCATTCAAGGCATTTACTGCGCCTTGAGAAAAGGGACGGTTTCCCTCGGAACCGTGCAAAGGAAGAAACGTCTCCCTCATAAAGGCACTCATGGCGCCTTGAAAAAAGGGGATATCCTCCCTTGGAAACGCGCGAGGGGAGAATATCTCCCTCGATCAGTGCGAGAGAAGAAGTAATCCTTCTCGTAACCGGCCCACGGTAATTGGCCTTGGGAAGGCAACAGATGTTCCAGAGCAAACCTATCCCTGGATGCCCAGATGCGAAGCTACCCAGACGCGAATCTACATCCTAAAGCAGGATTGAAAGTGAAGCTAAACTCAACCATCATGGTGACGTTCATACTCCACACACCACCGATCAAAGCAGTTCAAAGTGTTTCGAAGTCTGAGCTATTACAGACTTTCGAAAACTTTAAAGGGGGTCTTGTTGACACTTAAAAAAGACAAGATTCTTATTGGTCCGAACAATGTCTAAACTTGTTGACATTTACAAAAGACAAGTGACAGACGAGCTGAAGACCGGTTCTCACCCATCTCCGAGGGACAAGGAAGCAACTTGGACTCCACTGATCCAGCAAGCAGACAGTGATCCCGGATTGTTTCTAAACAGACCTCAGCAGGTCTAAGGTGCTAGCACTTAGCATCGCATGAGCCCAAAGGGATAGCCTCGCTTGAGAGGCTAGTATCACCCGACTTCGCCTTGAAGCCATCCAAAGCCTCGCCAGGAAGCTAACTTATAACTTCGCCACAGAGGACTTCTAGCTCCGCCGAAGGGTTTCTTTCGGACTTCGCCAGAAACCGTCTCCAGCTCCGCTGTGAGCTCAAAGTGGGCAGCGCCGCTATTGGTCTGCCATGGTCAACCTTTGACCAATCAAATCTCCAGATGAGATCAAATCTAATCGGGATCAAGACAAATCTAATCAAGATCAAATCTGAGATCTAATTCAGCAGTTGATTGCCACAATCTCTTGACTCTCTTAAAAACGAGTAAGAGGATCAGGAGAGATCTTTCAACAATATAGAAAGGATCAAAATAAATCAAGAGGATCAACCGACCTGCCATTTCTAGCTTCACAGAAGCTGATCCTAGCCTCGAGCAAGGCTACTTTTCAGATTCAAACAGATCCGATTCAATCTGTTTTCATATCTTCAAGGGACGGTTATACTCTTGCTCTCCCTATAAATAGCCCATCAGGGGTACAAGGAGAGAGAATCGAAAGGATCTCGAAGGAGCCCCAGAAATAGAGCCTTTCTGAGATGACACGCACAAGAGGACTCCACAAGCAGAAGCTTCTTCACGACGCACCGTGCGCTCTTAAATTCAGAGACTTTTAGAGAATTGCTTTTCTATTCAGGGTGCTGATACCCTAATACCTTCTTCTCAAGGAATCTCTGGAATCAGGCGAGAAGGAATTCCTAATTGAGGTGGTTTTGAGAAGTAACAAGAGGGTTCTACCAACCTTCTGTTCTCTGATTCCCGGAACCAGGCGAGAAGGAATCTCATCGCTCGCATCGTCAAAGGGACAAAGTGGTCGCGCGCGTGACCAGACTCCTATCAGCACACTTCTCCAGAATCTCTGAGGAGATCTACTTGTAATCTTTTTAAGAATACTTGTAATTTAGCTCCTCAAACTCTTTTTATTGTAAGTTTTCCCCTTTGCAAATCAATGAAAAACAACATCTATAATGATTAGTTTTCGACCTCCTCGAGATCATGTCACGTGTCCATTTAGTACCAAATAGGTGAGCAACACGTGATCACTTCCAGCACCTCTGATCGGAGTGCACATTCATTCAAACCCCATGCGGTTCATATAGTTAGAAGGAGAAGATAGAATCAGTTGTGAGAATCTCTATCCACAAGCTAAATTCTTATTTGAACTCGATAGTTATAACTAGGGAATAGACCAACCATATTAACAGTTGGATGAGAGAACCGGATAAAGATATACCCTCACCCAGTCAATTTACAGCCAGGCGTTTGGATATAAAACCACCACCGAGATAAGAGATTTAGTATTTAAATAAAACTGAATTTTGTAGCCTTATCCAAACAGACACAACCTGTATAAATAATAGATCACCCTCCACATTAAAGGGGGATTGAGCCCAGAAACCCTAGCAGACCAGAGAAACCTATTGTAATCACCATTATTATAGTAGAATCTCTCTCTCTCCATGATTTTCTCCCATTTGGGTTCCACGTAATTCTTTATGTTTGCGTTGATTTTTCTGTGATCTGATTACACCCACTCTATTTTTTTGGTGCGTGGATTAATTCCTTAGAAAATTACCCGCAGCACTACCAAAAAGATTCTTTCTCATAACAGATGAACCTTCTTTATGTATCAATTTCTTTCAAATTTTAATCAAAAATTAAAACAATTCAAATATATAGAGTTTCATCCCTACTACGTCTTATGTTCTAGAAAAAAGCACTTTCACTTTCTATAGCGGAGAGCTTCAAATTTATGACCTTCCATAAGCAAATGAAGCCTTTCACACTATTAGAATATAAATATATTATTTTTCTTATCACAACTTCAGAGTTTTAATGTAGAAGAAGGAGACTTAAAATGGTAAATGTGACTCAGATCTCACCTATCCAGTCGAAAGGGGGTTTAAACCGCGATGCCAGTAGTGGAAGATTCGGCCAAGGAATGACCGGATCTGAATAGCAAATGCGCAACGCGGTGGTGTGGAGATGCAACGAATTCAGTGGTGGGGGATCTGGTCACAAGATAATCAGATCAAAGCTGCAGATATCGTGATGGTTCATCAAAGTTTGTTGGCGATGCATGGGGAGCTTCGATGACATTTCAGTGGTTTTTCTTTTTTCTTTCTTTTAAAGAATCAAATTGTGCATAATACATGTTTGTACCCTTCTACCAAGGGAATGTTCTGTTAAGTTCTTATTAATGAAACATCGGGGGGTTTGGACTCACGGTTTTATCTCAAAAAAGGGAAAATTGCTTTCATAGGCTCAACAATTGTTTGAAGTGCCAAAAAGGGTTTGAAGTTTGCGAGTGTGCTAAAAAGGGCTCCAATATCAATGCCCGTGCTTCGAGTGCCTATGTACGCTAGTTGTATGCAGTGGGTGGTTGAATATCCAAATGCCCTTACTAACAAATATGTCCACTCTGTGTACAATTTTATAGAGAAAGAGAGATAAGTAGAAGAGGAAGAACTGAGGAAAAAGAAGGGAGATCTCGGCCAAGTAGATCCCAGCCTCTCTGCCTTCGGCGATAAGATCCAGCCCAAGATCCCCCTCGGCGACGAGATTTGCCTCTGAGATCCACTGCTTGAAATTTGTCTCGCCTCCCCCGACGAGTCCGTCGACCACTTCCTGGCGGCGTTAAACAAAGGCTTCGAGCTTCTAGCAAGCTTGCGAATCTCTGACCTCGCGATCTCGGAGCTTGTCGGGCTGATCGATCTCTGAGTTCGCCGGGCTAACCAATCTCTGAGCTCGCAGATCTACGGTCGAGCCATGCCAAAATCAAAGGCCACCACCAAGTTTGGCGAGGGACTTTGAGGTCTTGGAATTTAAGAATTTTTGGGATTTTGATTTGGGAGATGAGATTTTGGCTTTTGAGATTTTGAGAAATTTTTTATTGAAATTGATTTGGGATTTTCGCGATTTTGAGATTTTTGGGACAGAGATTCTGCATGCCGAATTGGAGGATTTTGGGACATTTTTTTTTTGTAATTCTGTGGATTTTTGTTTAATTTTGTGATTTTTTGTGTAATTTTATTGACACAGATTAAATGTGTAATTCTGCGATTTTGGGAACAGAAATTTATGCCAACATATTTCGTTTTTGTAATTTTGTGATTTGATGTAGTTTTGAAATTTTGAGGTAATTTGATTTAGATTTTGTGATGATTTAAGGTGATTTGATGATTTTGATGTAATTTTGCTCATGAATTTTAGGTAATTGTGAATTTGAGATAATTTTGTTGATGATCTTTTAGGATGAGTGATAAATTTTAATAAATTTGTAATTTATGATGAATATTCTTTATTTGTAGGCAAATTCAAAGTTTGGTGGAAGAAATTGAATATATTGGACAAATTTTCCAATAAGTGAAAGAAATAGATAAAATTGATAGAAATCTAAGCAGTTGGACAAATTTTACAATATGTAAACAGAAATAGTTAAAAGTGGACAGGAAATTCAGAAATCAGACAAAAATTGGTTTTGATAATTTGATGATTTTAAGGTAATTTAATGATTTTGATGTAATTTAGCTCATGAATTTTTAGGTAATTTGTGATTTTGAGGTAATTTTGCTAATGATTTTTTAAGATAAGTGATAAATTTGTGATGAGTTTGTGATTTGTAGTGAATTTTACTTTATTTGTAAATAAATTCATAGTTTAGAGGACAGAAATTGAATATAGTAGACAAATTTTTCAATAAGTGGATAGAAATAGACAAAAGTGGATAAAAATTAGGCCATTGGATGAATTTTACAACATGTAGACAAAAATAGTCTAAAGTGGATGACAGATTTAGAAACTGGACAAAAACTGATTTTGAAGTAATTTGATGATTTTGATATAATTTAGCTCATGAATTTTTAGGCAATTTGTGATTTTGAGTTAATTTTTTGATATTTTTTATATGAGTGATAAATTTGTGATGAATTTGTGATTTATGATAAATTTTACTTTATTTGTAGATAAATTCACAGTTTGACATATATAAATTGAATATAGTGGAATAGAAATAAATAAAGTAGGCATAAATTTAAGCAGTTAGATAAATTTTACAATATGTATACAGAAACAGTCAAAAGTAGATAGGAAATTCAGAAATTGGACAAAAACTGATTTTGAGGTAATTTGATGATTTTTATGTAATTTTACTCATGAATTTTAAAGTAATTTGTGATTTTGAGGTAATTTTGTTAATGATTTTTTAGGATTAGTGATAAATTTGTGATGAATTGTGGTTTGTGGTGAATTTTACTTTATTTGTAGATAATTCACAGTTGGTGGACAGAAATTGAATATAATGAAGAAATTATCCGATAAGTGGACAGAAATAGAAAAATAGATAAAAATTTAAGTAGCTGGACAAATTTTATAATATGTATACAGAAATAGCCAAAAGTGGATGGGTAATTTAGAAATTGGACAAAAACTAATTTGTGTAATTTGATGATTTTGAGATAATTTGATGATTTTGATGTATTTATGCTCATGAATTTTTAGTAATTTGTGATTTTGAGATAACTTTGCTGATAATCTTTTAGAATGAGTGATAAATTTGTGATTATGATAAATTTTACTCTATTTGTAGACAAATTCACAGCTTGATGAAAAGAAATTGAATATAGTGAATAAATTTTCCAATAAGTGGATAAAAATGGACAAAATTGGAAAGAAACTTAAGCAAACACCTTTTATTTTTTTAATTTTGTAATTTGATGTAATTTTATAATTTTGTCGAGTTTCTGGCTTCTAGCTAGACAAATTATATTAATTTTTAGTATAATTTACATTTTTAAATTAATAAAATGAAAGATAAACAAACAAACAAGTGAAATATAAATAAATAAATATTCGTATGTTAAATAATTTTTGTTTTACAAACAATAGAGGTTAAATAATTTTATAAAACAAGTCATTTTTTACATTTTTGTTTTCGTTTAATTTCATTTTCCAAAAATTTAACTTATTTTATGAATATTTTGTTCAAGTTAATGAATTTTGAAGTGAACAACATTTTCGTGAAGCAATTATTTTTTTATCCACTTCAAAATTCAAATTTGATGACAACAATTACTGTCATCAAAATGACAAAAGACAAAATGACAAAAATACAAAGGTAAAGGAGCATTAAGCAAATACAGTCCGTATTGTTAGATGGTAGGGAGAGGCCCGTTGGCACAAAATTCTTGATCAAAGACCTTAGCAGCACACTCACAAACTTCAAGTCCTTTTTGACGCTTCAAAATTGTTGAGCTCTTGGATCAAAAAAAAAGGTACAAGACTCATGTTCAATTCTCACTAGGCGCGTATTTTCAAATGAATTTAAAAAATAAGAATACATTGTGTAAAATCTAAACTTCAATTCATAAAAAAAGTACTTAACTTACAGGCATGTACAAGTTAGAATATAATATATTATCCTCAGCCTTTTAGCGTGGCGAACAGGTATTCAATACATACATTGAACAATTATTGGAACCTTTGCACAGTACTTCAAACATAATAAACATATTTTCATTGAAAATTAGCTTTCTAGAAAACCAATCCTTACATATAATGACTCTGAAATCATCTTCTCAGGCCAAACCAAATGCCCTCCTCCCCCTTCTTCATGGCCCCAAGACCCCTGACGGCCAAACTCCTACTCCTCCTCGGCAACAACAAATTCGACCCGACCTTCACATCCTCCTCGAACTCACAAGGTTCATTCTCGTCAATCCTCCCAGTAGCCACGCTTCTGCTCCTCTTCACCATCTCATCCTTCGTCTTCGTGGCCGCGGCGGCCCGAACGAGCTCTTGAAGATCGCTTTCTCCATTGCCCGTCCTCGCGGAGCTGAAACAATAGCTATGTGAAAATTCAGACAATGTAGGATAGCCATTGACGGCAGCTCCCTCACACTTGACGTGACCAGCGCAACGAGTGACGCTCTTCACGTACAAGTCTCCGACGGTGCCGAGCGCCCGAACAAGCGCTTTCACGCACCTCCTCAGCCTCTTCGTTACTCCCCTTCCCTTGCTCATAACTACAATGCTCCTTATTGATTGTGTTGTGTCATGGGTGAGGATCAGTAAAGAGGATGTTTAGGCGAAGTGTTTAGGGAGCAAGGTTAGACTAATTCGGAGGCAGTTGGTTGCTTGTTGTATACAACAAGAGCGAGCTGGCAGAATTCAATGATTGGGGGCAAAGTTTGGCAACAAAAGTCAATCCAAAACGTCTGGTTGTTGGGTTGCAAGTTGCAAGCTTTGCATTTGAATCAAAGTGTTGGCAAGAGATAATTTGTTTAGGCTTGAAATTGAGGAGAGAGAAGGCCGGTCTCTCATTTGGATCTTGAAAATCATCTTCTCTCCTAACGTTAAAAACTCTCCCGGTAATACACCAGCACCCAACTCAGGAAGATGAGTCAAGCCTCTGCTCAGACGGAGATTCGTTGCCCATAAGTGGAAAAACAGCTTTGAGAAAGCACCAAAATCCGACCGCAAGAACAATGTTTCTTTTTCCAGCAGAATATATGTAAGAAATTTTTGGGAGAAAGAGGGCAGATCGATTTCTGTTTTTTTTTGTAAAGGATACGTGCAAAGATCGGGTATTTATAATCCTCTGCAAATCTTTCAGTTTGTAACAGTCCGGGAGAATCTGTGATTATGCGTGAGTGGTTGCAACGTGCAGATCCGATTCTCTTGAACGGTCCAACTCTACCCGAAAATCTCAACATAATTTTAAATAAAAATAAAAAATAAAAAATGTAGGAGGTTCAACAAGCTCCTGAATCGAACTGCATTCGTGTCCGCAGGTCGTGAGCGCGCCCCACCCGAACCCGGCCCTATTCGGCGTGAGTGCGCACGTGTTGGGATGTGGCCCATGGCCCAACACTCATAACAATAGGCATGGGAGGAGTTGGTATATACACTACCCAACCTCCCATCTCCTATCCAATGTGGGACTAAAACCAAAGCCAAATAAGAGAGAAACTCAAGTTTTCCCTCCAACTCAAAACACATCCAATAGTCACCCCCCAAAACTTGTCAGGAAAGATAAAATAAATCAACAATAAATAACAATCAAATCATCATATCATAAAACATGAGTGAAATCGGGCAACAGCATACTGTGAATTCGGGACAGGTGGACTACGCCTGGAACCTTCCTTAGTGAATTCATCGCCATCTAAGAGACATAGTATACTACGCCTGGAACTAGCCTCTTTTACCAGATATTGATAGAATACACACACAGTAAGTCTCCATCTATTGAGCGAGCGGGTTGAGCGTTAAAGACCACGCTCACAATAATCAACTCATGAGAGTTTCTAGGGTCAGCCATGCCCCCCCCAACCGCGCCATCACGGTTCCTCTCACGTAGGTAAGTCTTTCAAGGGTACTACAGCTGGATAGTATACCCTCCATACTACATGCGTTGGACTTATTAAGAGCTAAACTTATCCTTACCTAGTTGTATCATAAGAGCTTTGTCACCATAGAGAAGGGGCAGTAGCTACAATACTACATACAGGATATAAACATATCCGGGTCGATGTTCCACACGAGTATCACAAGTCCAGCTTGTTCCTATCACATTGAACCTCTTTAATGGATTCAACTCCCAATCAAGTAGGTTGGGTTGCCGCTGTCGGTGAACTCTGCTATGGGCTTAACCCCATCTCCCTCGATGATTCTACGACCACACTCCTAAAAAGACCCTTAGTCAATGGGTCAGCAATATTCTTCTCGGACTTTACAAAGTCCAGAAGCACAACTTTGCCCAATAAGCGCTGAACAGATTTAAGTCTAATTTGAATATGTCTATTCATCTTCTTATTGGCATTATCTTATTTTAGAATCTCAATGGAGGAGCTTAAATCAGTATGAACTAACATTGGAAGTGGGTTTAGGTACGATAGAGAATTTAGATAAAAGATCTTTTAACCATTCAGCTTCAGAGTAAGTAGTGTCCAGAGCAATGAGCTCGGACTCTATGGTGCTCCAGGCAATCATTATTTGTTTGCAAAATTTTCAAAACACAGCAGCGCCACCGAACATGATTACATATCCGGTAGTAGACTTAACACTATTGGAATCAGTGACCAAGTTGGCGCTATAACCTTTCATAACATCAGGATATCCAGTGTAAGTCAGACATTAGCCAATTGTGCCTCTAAGATATCTGAAAACTCTCTCTAGTGCTGTAACGGTCCCAGTAAAAATTTCCCTTTTTATTACAATCATTGTAACGCCCCGATCCACGGTACGGGGACGTCACTGCGACGTACATACGCAGGTCAGAAATACCCTTACGTATATACGCTAAGCATCAGTACAAGCAAGGATCAGAGTATGACAAAGCGTAGCGTCCATTCATATGCCAACATAAGACGTACAAAGTACAAGGTTATCACAGATTGTGACATACATTTACATATCACATGCATCATATATCACAGCCAAACACAAAAGTACGATTTACAATAAGATTACAAGATGCTCACGAGCTGGAGGAAGGTCCCGCGAGCCAAAAAGAAAAGTCTGGGACGACAGCAACCGAGACTAATCAGCCTGCTCGGAAAGGAAAGCTTGATCTACCACAGAAGGCTCCACCTCGATCAAGGTTCGGAACCTGAACATACAAATTCAAGGGAGTCAGGACCTCCCAAACAAGTGAACAGGTTACAGCCGAGTGGCAATAGAAACATGAGCATGAGAGTTGGTATAATATCATGAGAAATCAGCCAGCAAGTAAAAGAAGCACCACATATTATAAACGGAAGGGCAATGTATACGCTTAAACTACGGCTTCACGAGACTAGTACCTCGAGGGAATAATCCAAACAAGGAAACCCTCATCTATATACCTTTATCTCATGTCACCGTAATCCAAGTGCATACAACTCCCACAATTAGCGTCTTTTATCATTATTATTATTATAGCTCACCTTACCCTGATATCTAGCTATGTGGACTAGCGTCCCAGCACACATAGATCCATATCCCAGTAAAGCAAGGTTGTTATTGGAAACCAGCGGGGGTATCAACGAACTATGTTTACAGTGGGTCCCGTGCATACCCGGGACCACGGCCCAGGATTGTTCCGTTGCTTGGTGACGGAACCCGCCGCAAGGCAAACAGGAGGGACTTATTGTATGCCCTTATCATGATGGTACCAGGAATGAGGGAGCCAGCACTCCCCTCGGTCGCCTAGAGGCCCACAGGTCAGACCGGAAGTTCAGTTGCACAACATACCTAATGCCACTGTAAACACGAACACATATTGATAGCCGCATGTTTCTCCCGACCCAATGTAAGTTGTCTCATTTTATGGTATATTAAATAATTATCAGATTTCGGGAATGAGCAGGAACATGTCAGGAGTACAGGTATATCAGGAGTACTGGTTCGTACTATCAAGTAATCAAGTTTGTAAATCATGAAGTCCGGTTATCATTCCCGTTATAATGATAATTATAGGAGTCAGGTGTATCATGCCTTGTGTCAATAGATAGCATGATAAGAGGTGATATTCATCAAGTAACATGCCATGAAATAGCAATATCTAATACATGACCCGAGTATAAGATTCATTTTCAAGAAAGTAATTAACCACAGCAAATAACCAAAATTAGTCGACTAGGGGAAGGCAATTAGTCGACTTATAGAGTAGTTAGTCGACTATAGAGAAGGGGTTAGTCGACTAATAGGCTGCGTTTCGCAAGACTGCGTTTCACAAGTCCGCGTCTTGTCTCCAGTCCCGCTCTCACAAGTCCGCGTCTCACAAGTCCGCGTCTTGTCTCAAGTCCGCGTCTCACAAGTCCGCGTCTTGTCTCAAGTCCGCGTCTCACAAGTCCGCGTCTTGTCTCAAGTCCGCGTCTCACAAGTCCGCGTCTTGTCTCAAGTCCGCGTCTCACAAGTCCGCGTCTTGTCTCAAGTCCGCGTCTCACAAGTCCGCGTCTTGTCTCAAGTCCGCGTCTTAGGAGAGAGTTAGTCGACTGTAGAAAAGGGGTAGTCGACTAATGAAAGCTGCGTTTTCAGAAATAAAGTTGCGTTTCAAGGAAGTTAGTCGACTAGTTGTGGGGTCGAGTCGACTAATGGGTGCAAAATAGAGAACAGATCCTGATGTTTGAGGGCTGTGGTTTGTTGATAATATTACAAGTATGAGAACAATGTCCAAGTCTTGGCGAGTAGAATTACTCGCCTAGAATGCGTCCAAAGTCCAGCAAGAGTGCCAAGTGAAGAAGATGAGTCCTTTGCCAAGTTAATCACCAAAACGATCACCGGAACAATCGCGAACGATTACCGGGAAATCTACGGTGATGAAGCTCGGTCCCAAACCAAAAGGAGGGCACCGGCCTAGAATCCTATCAACGAAGAAGAACACGGCCCCAATCCAAAGGAGTGGCCGGTCTCCACAAGAGAAGGCAAAAGGTTGATGGTGCAAGTCCAACTCAATATGGCAAAACGAGATTTTGCAAATGGCGTTGCGGGGAATGAAGCTATAGTCCGCCGGAAAGAGGTTGACGAGGGGGTGAAGATGGTATGCTCGGTGGAGGCTACGGTGGTGCAGGTGGTGGTGGAGATGGTGATAAGTTTTGTGGAGGTGATGGGTTCTTTTGGTGTCTCTTGGTGAAAGAGGTTGAAGAAGATGGAGTTAGTTGTTTGGAAATGGTGAAGGAGATGGAGGAGAAGAAGGTGGAGGAATTGGTGATGGAAAAATGGAGATGGTGAGTAGTTGTGATGGCCGGCCAAAGGGGCTTGGTGGTGGTGAGCTTGCTGTTGGAGCTTGCAGGAACAAAAAGGATGAAGGAAAAATGGAAGAGAGAGATGGGATGCATATATATATAAAGGGAGGAAAATATTATAATAATAAACCATCATCACTTTCCCTCCAATGAGTGTGGCGTTTGCAAAGTCCCAAGGCTGCGTTTAAGCCATTTAAAGAGCCAAACGCGGAGCTCAAGGCTGCGTCCAGAGGAAAACGCAAGGAGGCTGCGTTTCAAAAGAAAAGGACAAGGCATGGGTGATTTGGACTTGAGTTGAGTCAGCCCATAAGCATTTAATGCAGCATGGAGAGGGTGGCTGCATTAATGATGAACTCAGCTGGTGAAGCTCGCGTTTGAGGAAGGAGAGAGAAAAATGGAAAAAGAGATAAGTGGAAAACTTGGATAAATTCTCGGTATCTGGGAAAATACCGAAAACTCCAGGAATGACCAAAAATTGAAGTATCTCAGAAAGCTATCCAAAAATTCACAAAAATCATAAATATTATGAAATGACTTTTGGTGAAATCGGTTTCCAGAAATTCTATCTCATTTTCAAAATAAAAATCCTGGAATATACTGGGATCGGTGTCTACACCGGGTAGGCTGAATTTTCGATAAAATCTGAAAATTCCCAGAAAATGCCCAAAGGAAGAAAACATAATTCTAAGAAGGAATGTGAAAGCAGAATCCGGAATTTGGTTCCAATAGCAAATTAAAATTCCTGGAATCAACCAGTGATACTGGCCGACACCGGTTTTGAAGATCTACAATTAATTCCGAAAAATTCCAGAAAATCATGAAAAATCTAGAATATTAAAAAATAATATTTGAAACTAAAATTAGTCAAATCTGAATACCAAACAGATCAAATCATGCAGTACTGCTATATGAGTAAGTATTTAAATAGCAGAAAATAAAATAAAATAAAATAATAATAATAAAATGTACCAAAAATCAGGATACGTAACTGTGCACGTATACCGAGGATGGGGTGTTACAATCTATCCACCTTACAAAAAATTTCGTCCTCAAAATTTCTGGAAGGGGAAGATGACGATAGAGAGAATAGGAAGAAAGGGTTTTACCAACTAAGTTGAAAATAGTTGAGGGTAACGCTCACGAATAACGTCCTCCGTCCCATGTGGCCTCTCCTGGCGCATGCCTATTCCAAGAAACCAATACTAATGGTATTGCCTTATTCTTCAGGGTCTTAACACTTTTGTCCAGGATGGCCATCGGTTGCTCTACGTAAGACAGATCTGGCTGTAGTTCCAGTTCGGAGTGATCCAGAATGTGACTCTCATCCTTGACATACCTCCTCAACTGTGATACATGGAATACATTGTGTACTCCTTCTAAAGATGGAGGTAATGCCAATCGGTAAGACACATCTCCCACACGATCCAAAATTTCGAATGGGCCGATGGATCTCGGACTAAGTTTTCTACGAGTACCGAACCGGATTACCCCTTTGGTGGGTGATATCTTTAAAAATACATGCTCACCGGTTCTGAATTCCAATGGCCTTCTGTTTGTGTCTGCCCAACTCTTTTGTCGGCTCTGTGCTGCCCGGAGATGATCTCTGATAATTCGGACTTTGCTTGTTGTCTGAACTAGAATGTCTGGTCCCATAAGTCTTCTTTCGCCGACTTCGTCCCAACATATCGGTGACCTGCATTTCCTGCCATACAATGCCTCAAATGGGGCCATTTTGATACTAGCCTGATAGCTGTTATTATAAGAGAATTCTACCAAATGAAGATAGTCTTCCCATGACCCTCTAAATTCTATCATGCAGGCTCGTAACATGTCTTCAAGGATCTGGATAGTCCGTTCAGATTGTCCGTCTGTCTGGGGGTGATATGAAGTACTGAATTTCAGACGAGTTCCTAAATTTTCTTGGAGACTTTCCCAGAAATGTGATCGGAATCTCGTGTCTCTATCTGACACGATACTAACTGGAACTCCATGTAGACGAACAATTTCTTTCATATATTTTTCTGCAAGAACTTCTGTTGACTGACCTACTCTGAAAGGTAGGAAGTGAGCTGCTTTGTGAGGCGGTCAATGATTACCCATACTGCATTATTACCCTTAGGACTGCGAGGTAGTGCTGTGACAAAATCCATGGTGATATGTTCCCACTTCCACTCGGGTATTGGCAAGGGCTGAAGAAGTCCAGCTGTTCTGGTGTTCTATCTTTACCTGCTGGCAAACTAAGCACTTGGCTACATGTTGGGCTATCTCCCTTTTCATGGCATTCCACAGAACTTCTGTTTCAAGTCTTGATACATTTATTTCCTCCCGGGTGTATGGAATAGGCTGAACTATGTGCCTCTGCCAAAATTTCTGTCGGACTTCTCCTTGGGGACACAAATTCTGTTACCAAAATATAATGCGTTGTCTGAATGAATAACGGAGGTCAGTTCTCAATCCAGCTTCTATTTGAGCTCTGAACTTCTGCAATCTGGGGTCTTCTTTCTGAGCTTCTTTAATTTCATCCATCAGGGTTGACTGGATCTGAAAGGTCATCAACTGTCTTGTGCTATCGACTCCTCGTACTATCATTAAGTCCAGTTTTATGAAGTCCTGAATTAATTCCTCCTGCTGAGTAAGTCGTACTAGCATCTTATTTTCTGGCTTCCTGCTCAATGCATCTGGTACGGTGTTGACTCTGCCCGGATGATACTGTAAGTCGATATCATAGTCTGCCATTAATTCAAGCCACCGTCTCTGTCTCATGTTCATTCTTTCTGCGTGAAGATATACTTAAGACTTTTGTGATCAGTGTAGATTAGCACCTTGTCTCCCAGAAGATAATGCCTCCAGATTTTCAATGCGAATATTACCGCCGCCAGCTCTAAGTCATGAGTTGGGTAAATTCCTCTCATGTGGTTTCAGTTGCCTGGATGCATAAGCTATGACATGACATGCTGCATTAATACACACCCTAGGCCTTTTCCGGATGCATCACTGTATATAACCATCCCTCCTCTTCCTGAAGGAGTCTTCAAAACTGGAGCTGTAATGAGTCTCTCCTTTAATTGCTCAAACGCTGCAGCACATTCCTCGGTCCATATATATTTTTCTCCTTTCCGGGTGAGCTTTGTTAACGGGGCTGCAATCTTAGAAAATCCTGGACAAAGCGCCTATAATATCCGGCTAATCCAATAAAACTCTTAATTTCTGTTACTGTCCTTGGAATTGGCCAGTCCTTTACTGCCTGAATTTTACTAGGGTCTACTGAAATTCCTTCTTCTGAAATTATGTGTCCAAGGAAGGCCACACTATTTAACCAGAAATCACATTTACTTTGCTTAGCATGAAGTTGTTCTGTTGGAGAGTCTGTAACACTATTCTTAAGTGGTCTGCATGCTCTCTGTCGTTCTTCGAATAGATCAAGATGTCATCTATAAAAACAACCACAAACTGATCCAAATATGATGAGAACACTCTGTTCATCAAATCCATGAAAACTGCAGGGGCATTGGTGACTCCGAAGGGCATAACTAGGAACTCATAATGGCCATAACGGGTCCTGAATGCTGTCTTGGGAATATCTTCTTTCCTTACTTTAGCTGATGGTAGCCTGATTGTAAATCCAATTTAGAAAATACTCGAGCTCCATGAAGCTGATCAAACAGATCATCAATTCTTGGTAAAGGGTACTTATTCTTGATGGTAACTTTGTTCAATTCTCTATAGTCTATACATAACCGTTTACCACCGTCCTTTTTGTTTGCCAAGAGTACTGGAGCTCCCCATGGTGAAGCACTTGGTCTAATTAATCCCTTATCCAAGTATTCTTGCAGCTGTTTCTTAGAATCTCTAACTCAGTGGGTGCCATCCTATATGGAGCTTTGGATATCGGAACTGTACCTGGAAGGGTATCAATAGAGAACTCAATTACCCTATCAGGTGGAAGTCCTGAGATCTCCTTAAATACTTCTGGAAACTCATTCCAAACTGGCACTCTCTTCTTCTGGATCTCACCAGCAGTCATCTGTGCTTTTCCTTTGGCAGGTTTGCGTTCTCCTTCAAATTGGAACTCGGCTGAAGCGGTATTCTGAAAATAACTTTCTTGCTTCGGCAATCAATGACCGCATGGTATTTGCTGAGCCAAGTCATGCCTAAGATTATGTCGTACCCTCTAGTATCTAGTACGAGCATATCTATGGCCAAGGTCCTGTTACAGAGTTCTACAGGGCAATCAATACAAACCTTAGTAGATACGACTACTCCATTCCCTGTACTAATCTCCCATTGGTGGTCTAAAGTTCGAACAGGTATATAATGCAAGGCAACAAAACGATCAGATATGTAACAATGAGATGCACCCGAATCAAAGAGGGCAAGAACGGGCTTCGAGTGTACCCTGATCTTACCTGTTACCACTTCTCCAGAAGTTTCGGCCTCTTCCGCTGTCAGGTTGTAAGCTCGTCCTCTTCCACGGCCTGCTGCAGCTCTAACTCCCCTCTGGACTGGGCGGATAACTGCTGTGGGGAAGGGGAAGGGCTCTCCTAACCATTGGTCCCTGGTTCCTCTGTCCATCTGGTCCTGGAAGTGCTGGTAGTGCTTGGTTGGCCATCCCATTCTCTTGTGGGGGCAGACTTCTACTGAATGATCACGGGAACCACATGCCAGGCATAACCCATTTGCCCTACGGCAATTCTGTCGGGAGTGACCTGGTTTCTGGCAATAACTACAAAAGAAGAATGGTTGGGTTACTAAAAGGAGCTGGTCGGAATGGCCGTCTCATGGCTGGGACTCTCGCTGTTCTGAATGGACCTCCTCTCCCTGCTTGTGGAAATGGCCTCTTCATGGCCTGTTCCTCATCATATTAGATTTCCCTTTCTCCAGACCTCGCTCCACCTCCCGAGCTATGGTGAGGACTGGGAATACGTTTTCAGCTGTTGGGGCATCAAGAGGATTGAATGTCCATCCGCAAACCCTGTTGGAACCTACTCGCCCGCTTTTCTTCATCAGCCACCATATATGGAGCGAAGCGGCTCAGCCTCAAGAACTCAGCGGCATACTCATCCACAGACCGGTTCCACTGCTGAAGTCGGATGAACTGTTCTTCCATTTCTTTCTGAGCGTGGCAGGGAAAAATCTACTATAGAAGCTTTGGGAGAACTGGTCCCACGAGACAGGTTTCTCCAATCTCGCTTCTTCAGCTAGCCACCAGGTCCTGGCTACATCCTTTAGCTGAATCTTGGCGACCTCCACTTGATTTTCTTTTGGGACCCGGGCTGCGTTCAACAGGTCTGTGGTGTCAATCAGCCATTGCTCAGCATCTAGTGGTTTCTCTTCTCCCGTGAATATCGCCGGTTGTAACCGCCTGAAGTCTGATACATTCCCCGGCCTTTGTTCCTTGGGAGTTACTAACTCTTGCCGAAGGAGTTCCGTCTGCTGTTGCTGAGATTTCCATCATAGTCTGGATAACCCTCAGAATCTCAACATTCTCCCCCGCGGGTCCATTCGATGCTTGTCCGGCATTGTTACGACTCGTCCTTCTATCCATACTTGTTGGTAAAAAGGAGACTGGAAACTGGAAAGATGAAAGGATTTTAGGACACAAGGAAAGGAATCAAGAAGGACTAGATAACTTGTACATTGTAGTTGGCAATGGCAAATACATTAATTTGCTGCTTGATTGTACTATAGGTGTGAGAGCCTGGGCTCTGATACCAACCTGTAACGCCCCGATCCCACGGTACGGGGACGTCACTGCGACGTACATACGCAGGTCAGAAATACCCTTACGTATATACGCTAAGCATCAGTACAAGCAAGGATCAGAGTATGACAAAGCGTAGCGTCTATTCATATGCCAACATAAGAGTACAAAGTACAAGGTTATCACAGATTGTGACAACATTTACATATCACATGCATCTATATCACAGCCAAACACAAAAGTACGATTTACAATAAGATTACAAGATGCTCACGAGCTGGAGGAAGGTCCCGCGAGCCAAAAAAAAGAAAAGTTTGGGACGACAGCAACCGAGACTAATCAGCCTGCTCGGAAGGAAAGCTTGATCTACCACAGAAGGCTCCACCTCGATCCAAGGTTCGGAACCTGAACATACAAATTCAAGGGAGTCAGGACCTCCCAAACAAGTGAACAGGTTACAGCCGAGTGGCAATAGAAACATGAGCATGAGAGTTGGTATAATATCATGAGAAATCAGCCAGCAAGTAAAAGAAGCACCACATATAATAAACGAAGGGCAATGTATACGCTTAAACTACGGCTTCACGAGACTAGTACCTCGAGGGAATAATCCAAACAAGGAAACCCTCCATCTATATACTTTATCTCATGTCACCGTAATCCAAGTGCATACAACTCCACAATTAGCGTCTTTATCATTATTATTATTATAGCTCACCTTACCCTGATATCTAGCTATGTGGACTAGCGTCCCAGCACACATAGATCCATATCCCAGTAAAGCAAGGTTGTTATTGGAAACCAGCGGGGGTATCAACGAACTATGTTTACAGTGGGTCCCGTGCATACCCGGGACCACGGCCCAGGATTGTTCCGTTTGCTTGGTGACGGAACCCGCCGCAAGGCAAACAGGAGGGACTTATTGTATGCCCTTATCATGATGGTACCAGGAATGAGGGAGCCAGCACTCCCCTCGGTCGCCTAGAGGCCCACAGGTCAGACCGGGAAGTTCAGTTGCACAACATACCATGCCACTGTAAACACGAAACACATATTGATAGCCGCATGTTTTCTCCCGACCCAATGTAAGTTGTCTCATTTTATGGTATATTAAATAATTATCAGATTTCGGGAATGAGCAGGAACATGTCAGGAGTACAGGTATATCAGGAGTACTGGTTCGTACTATCAAGTAATCAAGTTTGTAATCATGAAGTCCGGTTATCATTCCCGTTATAATGATAATTATAGGAGTCAGGTGTATCATGCCTTGTGTCAATAGATAGCATGATAAGAGGTGATATTCATCAAGTAACATGCATGAAATAGCAATATCTAATACATGACCCGAGTATAAGATTCATTTCCAAGAAAGTAATTAACCACAGCAAATAACCAAAATTAGTCGACTAGGGGAAGGCAATTAGTCGACTTATAGAGTAGTTAGTCGACTATAGAGAGGGGTTAGTCGACTAATAGGCTGCGTTTCGCAAGACTGCGTTTCACAAGTCCGCGTCTTGTCTCCAGTCCGCGTCTCACAAGTCCGCGTCTCCAAGTCCGCGTCTTGTCTCAAGTCCGCGTCTCACAAGTCCGCGTCTTGTCTCAAATCCGCGTCTCACAAGTCCGCGTCTTGTCTCAAGTCCGCGTCTCACAAGTCCGCGTCTTAGGAGAGAGTTTAGTCGACTGTAGAAAAGGGGTAGTCGACTAATGAAAGCTGCGTTTTCGAAATAAAGTTGCGTTTCAAGGGAAGTTAGTCGACTAGTTGTGGGGTCGAGTCGACTAATGGGTGCAAAACAGAGAACAGATCCTGATGCTTGAGGGCTGTGGTTTGTTGATAATATTACAAGTATGAGAACAAGTCCAAGTCTTGGCGAGTAAAATTACTCGCCTAGAATGCGTCCAAAGTCCAGGAAGAGTGCCAAGTGAAGAAGATGAGTCCTTTTCCAAGTTAATCACCAAAACGATCACCGGAACAATTGCGAACGATTACCGGGAAATCTACGGTGATGAAGCTCGGTCCCAAACCAAAAGGAGGGCACCGGCCTAGAATCCTGTCAACGAAGAAGAACACGGCCCCAATCCAAAGGAGTGGCCGGTCTCCACAAGAGAAGGCAAAAGGTTGATGGTGCAAGTCCAACTCAATATGGCAAAACGAGATTTTGCAAATGGCGTTACGGGGAATGAAGCTATAGTCCGCCGGAAAGAGGTTGACGAGGGGTGAAGATGGTATGCTCAGTGGAGGCTACGGTGGTGCAGGTGGTGGTGGAGATGGTGATGAAGTTTTGTGGAGGTGATGGTTCTTTTGGTGTCTCTTGGTGAAAGAGGTTGAAGAAGATGAGTTAGTTGTTTGTTGGAAGTGTGAAGAGATGGAGGAGAAGAAGGTGGAGGAATTGGTGATGGAAAAATGGAGATGTGAGTAGTTGTGATGGCCGGCCAAGGGGCTTGGTGGTGGTGAGCTTGCTGTTGGAGCTTGCAGGAACAAAAAGGATGAAGGAAAAATGGAGAGAGAGATGGGGATGCATATATATATAAAGGGAGGAAAATATTATAATAATAACCATCATCACTTTCCCTCCAATGAGTGTGGCGTTTGCAAAGTCCCAAGGCTGCGTTTAGGCCATTTAAAGAGCCAAACGCGGGAGCTCAAGGCTGCGTCCAGAGGAAAACGCAAGGAGGCTGCGTTTCAAAAGAAAAGGACAAGGCATGGGTGATTTGGACTTGAGTTGAGTCAACCCATAAGCATTTAATGCAGCATGGAGAGGTGGCTGCATTAATGATGAACTCAGCTGGTGAAGCTCGCGTTTGAGGAAGGAGAGAGAAAATGGAAAAAGAGATAAGTGAAAAACTTGGATAAATTCTCGGTATCTGGGAAAATACCGAAAACTCCAGGAATGACCAAAAATTGAAGTATCTCAGAAAGCTATCCAAAAATCACAAAATCATAATATTATGAAATGACTTTTTGGTGAAATCATTTCTAGAAATTCTATCTCATTTTCAAAATAAAAATCCTAGAATATACTGGGATCGGTGTCTACACTGGGTAGGCTGAATTTTCGATAAAATCTGAAAATTCCCAGAAAATGCCCAAACGAAGAAAACATAATTCTAAGAAGGAATGTGAAAGCGAATCCGAAAATTTGGTTCCAATAGCAAATTAAAATTCCTGGAATCAACCAGTGATACTGGCCGACACCGGTTTTGAAGATCTACAATTTAATTCCGAAAATTTTCAGAAAATCATGAAAATCTAGAATATTAAAAAATAATATTTGAAACTAAAATTAGTCAAATCTGAATACCAAACAGATCAAATCATGCAGTACTGCTATATGAGTAAGTATTTAAATAGCAGAAAATAAAATAAAATAAAATAAATAATAAAATGCACCAAAAATCAGGATACGTAACT
>JAVJIF010033796.1:0-148595 GCA_038442645.1 Agave tequilana
ATCCATGATTGGCCTGAACTAGGACATATATGTGTCGAAAAGGGCCCAATGGGGAGAAAATGTGGTTCTCAAGAGCCAGGAATGGTAATATATAGTTTTCATATTCAAATAAAACCAATCAATCTTATTTCTAGTCTTAATTGAGAAGTTTGACCAAGTCAAACTTTCAGCTTCGATTGGCCTGAACTGGACCTTATAAAGAGCCGAATAGGGCCTAAACGAAGAGAAAATGAAATTTTCAAGAGTCGTGAGCGGTATTACACCGTTCTATATACAAAAATTACCGATTAACCTTATTTCTTGTTGTACTTAGGAAGTTTAACCAAAGTCAAAATTTTATCCCCATTGGCCTAAACTGGCCATATAAGAGACAAATAGGGCCTAAGGGGAAGAAAACATAGTTCTTAAGAGCTGAGAGTTGTATAACATAATCTTTAAGTAAAAATACTACCAAGTATCTTTTTCTAGTCTTAATCGCGAAGTTTGACCGAAATTCAAACTTTCAACCTCAATTGAAATGAACTAAGTCAATATAAGAGTCGAACAAGGAATAAACATGAGAAAAACATAGTATTCAATATAAGAGTCGAACAAGGAATTAACCTTATTTCGAGTCTTAATTAGAAAGTTTGACCAAAAGCCAAACTTTCGGCCTTAATTGGCCAGAGCGAACCCTTATAAGTGCCGAATAGGGCCCAAACAGGGAGAAAACGTGGTTCTCAAGAGTCAGGAGAAGTATTACATAGTTACTATACATAATTACTATCAATTAATCTTTCTACTAGTATTAATTAAGAAGTTTAACTAAAAATTGAAGTTTCATCCCCGACTGGCTTGAACTAGGCCATATAGAAGCTAAATAGGGCCAGAATAGGGAGAAATCATGATTTTCAAGAGCCGGGAGTTGTATTACATAGTTTTTATGTATAAATACTATTAACTAAACTTAGTTTTTAGTCTTAATGAGAAAGTTTAACTGAAAGTTAAACTTTTCGGCACTGATTGGCCTGAACTCGGCCTTATAAGAGACAAATATGGCCTAAACGGGGAGAAAATGTTATTTTCAAGTGCCGAAATGTATTACATAGTTTCTATATACAAATACTATAAATTAAATTTATTTCTAGTTCTAATTGGGAAGTTTGAAAAAAAAAGTCAAATATTCATTCCCGATTGGCCTGAACTAGGCTATATAATAGAGCCGAATAGGGCCTAAACAGGGAGAAAACGTGATTTTCAAAAGCCAGGAGTGTTATTACATAGTTTCTATTTATAATTACTTCCAATTAAATTTGTTTCTAGTATTATCTTGAAAGTTTGACTAAAAGTCAAACATTCATTCCAGATTGGCCTAAACTAAACTATATAAGTGGCGAATGGGGCCCAAACGGGGAGAAATCGAGGTTCTTAAGAGCCGAGAGTGGTATTACATAGTTCTTATGCACAAATACCATCAATTAACCTTATTTCTAATTTTAATTTGAAAGTTTTAGCAAAAGCCAAACTTCGGCCCTGATTGGCCTAAACCAGGCCTTAGTATGGCACAAACAAAGAAAAATGTGATTTTTAAGAGCCGGGAGTGGTATGACATAGTTTCTATTTACAAATACTATTAATTAACCTTACTTCTAGTCTTAATTGAAAAGTCTGAACAAAAGTCAAACTTTCAGCATCGATTGGCCTAAACCTTTTAAGAGTTGAATAGGGAATAAACATGGGGAAATGTGGTTTTCAAGAGCCGGGAGCATATTACATTGTTTATATAGACAATTTCTACTAATTAACTTTATTTCTAGTCTTACTTGAAAAGTTTGAATAAAAGCCAAACTTTCATCCATAATTGGCCTGAATTGACCTTATTAGAGCCAAGTAGGGGCCTAAACGGGGAGCAAACATGATTTTCAAGAGCTGAGAGTGATATTACGTAGTCTCTATGTACAAATACTATTAATTAACCTTATTTCTAGTCTTAATTTAAAATTTTGACTAAAAGTCAAACTTTTATCCCCGATTGGCCTGAACTAGGCCATAAAAGAGCCAAATAGGGTCAAAATTGGTAGAAAATGTATTTCTCTTGAGCCGACAGTGGTGTTACATAGTTTCTATGTCAATATACTATTAATTAACCTTATATGAGCTGAATAATGTTAATTGGAAAGTTTGACCAAAAGTAACTTTCAGCCTCGATTGGCCGAACTAGTCCATATAAGAGCCAAATAGGGCCAAAAAGAAAAGAAAACGTAGTTTTAAAGAGCCATGAGTGGTATTATATAGTTTTTTTTTGTACAGATACTACTAATTAGTCTTATTTTTTATCTTAATTAGAAAGTTTAACTAAAAGTCAAACTTTCAGCCCCGAGTAGCCTGAATTAGGCCTTATAAGAGCCGAATAGGGCCTAAACGGGGAGAAAAAATTGTTCTCAAGAGCTGAGAGTAGTATTTCATAGTTTCTATGTACAAACGCTACTAATTAACCTTATTTCTAGTCTTAATTGAGAATTTTGATCAAAAGAAAAATTTTCAACCCTGATTGGCCTGAACTTGGCCTTATATAAGATCCAAATAGGGCCCAAACGGTAGAAAACCGTGGTTTCAAGAGCCGAAAGTAGTATTCATAGTTCTACTTTCAACTTCTTCTAATTAACCTTGTTTTTGGTCTTAAAATGGGAAGTTTGACTAAAAGTCAAACTTTCAGCCCTGATTAGCTTGAACTAGGCTTTATAAGAGCCGAATAGGGAAAAACATGATTCTAAAGAGCCGGGAGAGGTATTACATAGTTTCTATGTACAAATACTACCATTTTACCTTATTTCTAGTCTTATTTAGGAAGGTTCAACCAAATCCAAACTTTCACTCCCGATTTGCCTGAACTAGGCCTTATAAGAGCCGAATAGGGCCCAAACGGGGAGAAAATGTGATTTTCATGAGCTTGGAAGTATTACATAGTTATAAGTCCAAATACTACTAATTAACCTTATTTTGAGTCTTAATTGGAAAGTTGACCAAAAGTCAAATGTTTAGCCCCTACTGGCCTGAACTATGCCTCATAAAAGCCGAATAGGGAATAAATATGGGAAAAATATGGTGGAGTAGTTTTACATAGTTTTTATTTACAAATAGTGCCAATTAACCTTACTTCTAGTATTAACTGAAAAGTTTGACCGAAAGTCAAAATTTCAGTCCCGATTAGCTCGAACTAAGCCTTATAAGAGCCGAAAAGGGAACAAGCATAGGGAAAGTATGGTTTTCAAGAGCTGGGAGTAGTATTACATATTTTATATGTATAATTACTATAAATTAACCTTGTTTCTAGTCTTAATTGGGTAGTTTGACCAAAAGTTAGATTATTATCCGCGATTGGCCTAAACTAGGCCATATAAGAGTCAAATAGAGCCCAAATGGGTAGAAAACGTGGTCTTCATGAGCCGAGAGTGGTGTTACATAGTGTCTATGTACAAATACTACCAATTAACTTTATTTCTTATCTTAATTGGAAAGTTTGACCAAAAGTCAAACTTTCAGCCTTGATTGGCCTGAATTAAGCCTTAAGAGTCGAATAGGGCCCAAACAGGGAGAAAACGTAATTTTCATTAGCCGGGTGTGGTATTACATAGTTTCTATATACAAATAATGCCTATTACCCTTATTTCTAGTCTTTATTAAGAAGTTTGATAAAAAACCAAGCTTCAGGCCAATTGGCTTGAACTAGGCCTTATAAGAGCCGAATAGAGAGCAAACACGGGGAAAATGTGATTTTTAAGTACTGGGAGTAGTATTACATAGTTTCTACATAAAATTACTACAAATTAACCTTGTTCCTAATCTTAAATGGGAGGTTTGATCAAAAGTCAAACTTTTATTCCCGATTGGCCCGAACTAGGTCATATCAGGGTCGAATAAGGCCCTAATGGTTAGAAAGCGTGGTTCTCGTGATCCAAGAGTGGTGATACATAGTTTCTATGTACAATACTATCATTTTACCTTATTTATAGTCTTAATTTGTGTGGTGCCCCGATCCTGGCGGGTACGGGGACGCAACTGTGACGTACATACGCAGGGCGATGGTACTATCACGTATGTACGCTAAGCATCAATACAACACAATACAGGGATCAGAGTGCGGAAATCATGGTATTATACATTCAACACAAAATAGTACAAGACTTAGTCATCACAGATTGTGACATAATATTACATAAATATTACATTACCAGATAGTACAAAAATAGACTGAACATGATACAAAAGATAAAGGCTCACGAGCTGGAGAGGGAATCTCGCGAGCAGGAAAGGCGGGATGAAACTATGGCTGATCTGCCTGCTCCTCGAAGTAGGTCTGGTCCTCTGCTGAAGGGTCCACCTCAGTCCAATCTGCTAAATCTAGACATGCAAATCTAGGGTTGTTAGTGGGCAACCCAGCGAGTGCAAGAAGAACCCAAATGGTAAGTACAAATAATAGCAAGTACATCATGTCAAGTATAATGTACCCAAATCAATAAGCATGGAATGACCACAATAAATAGTGAAATATGGAAATAATATTAGAATTTATGTGGTATGAAATAAAAGCAAGTGTAGCAGGTTAAATGTCATGTAATCAATTCAGCAAACATGGAATAACAATAATGAATAGTAAATAAGGAATGATAATAAAATACATGAAATTAAATTATCAAGTTATTATTAAGACTTGTTCAATTTATATGTTTCGGTATATGACCTGTGCCATATACTTCCGCATACAAGTCTAGCAAGGTTGGTTATTGAAAATTATGGGGAACGACGAACCATATTTAGTGGGTCACGTGCATGCCCAGGACAATGGTCCAGGAGTATCCGGTACTGAGCCAGAACGTACCGCTAGGCACCAGGACTTACTATATGCCCGAAGGTCTTAGTATACGCCCGAACAGGAATAGAGTGTCACGATTCTCTACAGGATATACCTAGGGAATTATAGCACACCCGGCAGGCAGGCAAGGGGGTAGGGGTGCCAGTACACCCCTCGAAAATGCCTGGTGGCCCTCCAGGTCGAATTCAATAGGAATAGTTATACAACATATGTGTGGCCACCATAAACATAGAAGCTATATCGATACCCATCAATTTCCCCCATCCTGGTGTAAGTTGTTTAAATATAACAGAGTCTCAAATAATAATGTTCACGGGGTATTCGCAAAAGTCCAATATCTATGGTTATCCTATTACGGGGGTCAACAGGAGTATAATATCAGGAGTAATGTCAGGAGCCTCCCTATTTCAGGGGTTCAAGTATACATGAGTTCAGGAATACAGGAGTTCAGGAGTACCAAATATCTGATAATAATATAATAATCATGCTAAGTCTCCGTAAAAGTGATAGTCATGAATATGTCATATAATACATGTATCAGGGGTGATAGTGTCCGGTCAAGGGTCATGATGTCAAGCCAATGTACTTGTACCACAAGAAAGCAAGTCATATACCGGGTATTAGGAGCAGGTGTCAAGTATGACATATGTCAAATACTGGTGTCTAAATATCAAGTACCGTGGAACAGGTATCAAGTATAACATACCAAGTACCGGTGTAACTACCGAGTGCCGGTGTCAATACCAAGTGCCTGTGTCATAAATCATATATCAAGTACAACATGTCAAGCGATGGGTAAATACCGAGTACAACATCATTTATTAACTCGCATAGCATGGTATAATGTACTAAAACTACAGTAGCAAGTGCTACGCATGTTAAAATATCCACATATCAATATCATGCTATAAATACAAAAGCATTTATTTTTAAGTGTATTAAAAAGCACTCGCCTGAATCCGGGGTGAAATACCGGTTATAAGTCCGAGAAACCTGCGAACCATACAAGCAATTCACTAGCCCATAGTTATATATTACAATATATAATTATAATATTTATATAAATATTGGAGAGGGAATGAGAGAGGAAAGAGAGGAGAGAGAAAGTTGTAGGAAGAGAGGGGAGAGAGAAAAAGAGAGAGAAAATATAGTATTTTTAGAAAAGGAATAGGAATTAAAAAGGGGAGGTATGATTGTAAATATAGGGGAGTAAATAAGGGTTTGAGGAGGGGGTATTTTAGGGATGTAGGAAAAGTGTGTGTTTATTAGGGAAAAGAAAGAGAAAAGAAAGAAAGAAATGAAGAAGAAAGAAAGAAAGAAGAAGAGGAAAAAGAGAGGAAGGGAGGTGGCCGGCGGCCTGGCGGCGCCGCCGCCGCCGGGGAGGGGGCGCGCGCGGCTAGCCTGGAGGAGGAGGGAGGTGGTGGGGAGTTGGTTGGGTTGTTGTTGGTAGAGGTAGTGATGGTAGTTGGTGGTGAGGTTGTGGTGGTTGTGATGATGATTGGAGGTGGTGGGGAGTTAGAGGAGGAGGAGGTGATGCTGAGGTGTCTGGAGTGGTGGAATTGGTGGAGGTTGTGGTGAATTTTGAAGGAGGAAGGGAGGTGGTGGTGATGGTATGGTGAAATTGGAGATGGTGGAGGGTTGTTGGAGGTTGAAGGAGGTGGTAGAGTGGAGAGGAGGTGTGGGGAGGTGGTTGGCCGGCCTAGGGTGGGGCGACAACAGTGGTGGTGATGGTGGATGCGACCAGTTGGTGAAGGTGGCGTTGGTGGGTTTGTTTTGAAGGAGATGTAATGGTTTTTAGATTTTTGAAATTAAAAGGAAAAGTAAGTGGAGGGTTTAATAGAGAAGGAGAAGAGTTGAATGATGAATTTGGGGAAGGGAAGAGGGGGCTGTGGGTGGCTTTACAGGCTGCAGCGACAGGGGGCGGGAGCAGGCGGCGGGTGCAGGGAGCAGGGGAGAAAGTCAATGGGGAGAGAATGAAAAGAAAGAAAAGGAAAGAAATTAAAGAAAAAGTAAAAAAAAGGAAAAAGAAAATAAAATAGTTAAAAAAAATTATTATTAACTAATATATTTATTATAATTTCTTAAAGTACAAAGTAGGGGAATAGAGAAGGAAAAAGTAAGAAAAGAAATTGTCGGTAAAAATATTATTATTTTAAAAGGGCGAAAATTCGACTGTTTCAGAAACGTTACGAAAAATTCTCAAAAATAGAAAATATTATTTTAAGATACTTGATGAAATCAGATTCAAAAAATTTAATGTAGTTTTCAAATTTAAAATCTTGAAATATTTCGGCGATACCGGCCGACATCAGAATCGGTGAAATTTGATAAATTTAGAAAAATTTCAAAAAATATTTTTAGATAGAAAATGAAATTCTAAGAAGTATTGTGATAGTCATTTTTAAAAATTTAATTCCGTTTGAAAACTAAAATTTTAGGAATCAGTCAGCGATGTTGATCGACACTGGTTTTGGAGATTTTGCAGAAAAATTCTGAAAAAATTCAGAAAATCATAAAAAATCTAAAATATTAGAAAATAGTATCTGAAACTAAAATCGGTCAATTCAGACTAACAGAAAGGTCAAATTGGGCTACTGGCTAGTATCGGGTTCCCGGTCCGGGTCAGGGCTTACTCCAGATCTGAGAATCCAGATCCGATACACAATAATATAAGCAATCACAACCTAAAAGCAAATACTGGAAGAAAATTGAGCAATTCGGTCGAAAATTTTAGGAACACGTATTGGGTACATATCCCGTAAACGGGGTACTATAATCTACCCACCTAACAAAAATTTCGTCCTCGAAATTTCTATAAAGAAGGAGTTGAACATGGAAATAAATAATTGATAAGACAAGATATGGAGTACATGAGAAAATTTATCACTCAAGGCTCGAATAGATGAGGGTAATGGTCACGAATGATGTCTTCCCGCTCCCAAGTTGCTTCTCCCAGACTATGCCTGTTCCATAAACTAGCACCAATGGGATGGTCTGGTTCTTCAGGGTCTTGACACTTCTGTCCATAATAGCCATTGGTTGCTCAGTATATGACAAATCCGGCTGCAACTCCAACTCTGAATAATCCAACACATGGCTCCCATCCCTGATATATCTTCTCAGCTGTGACACATGGAACACATTGTGCGCTCCTTCCAGTGATGGAGGCAGTGCCAATCTGTAGGACACTTCTCCTACTCGCTCTAATATCTCAAACGGGCCTATATACCTCGGACTCAGCTTCCCACGTGCACCAAATCTGATCACTCCCTTTGTCGGAGATATCTTCAGAAACACATGCTCCCCCTTCTGAAACTCCAATGGTCTTCTATTGGAATCTGTCCAATTCTTCTGTATGTTGTGTGCCGCACGAAGGTGCTCTTTGATGGTCCTGATCTTGTCCACTGCCTGTACTATCACATCCGGTCCTAAATGCCTTCTCTCACGAACTTCATCCCAACACAATGGTGATCTGCATCTCCTGCCGTATAGGGCTTCGAATGGAGCCATCTTGATGCTCGCTTGATAGCTGTTATTGTAGGAAAACTCTGCCAAATGTAGTGGTCTTCCCACGATCCCTTGAAGTCTATCATACAAGCCCTCAAAATGTCTTCTAGGATCTGAATGGTCCGTTCGGACTGCCTGTCTGTCTCTGAATGATAAGATGTGCTAAACTTCAGACGGGTCCACAAACTCTCTTGAAGGCTCTCCCAGAAGCGAGATCTAAACCTCATGTCTCTGTCCGATACGATACTCACTGGAACTCATGCAGTCAAACAATCTCCCTCATGTACTTGTCCCCCAGAAGCTTCGTAGATTGCCCCACTCTGAAGGGTATGAAATATGCTGACTTAGTGAGACGGTCAACAACTACCAATACTGCTTTGTTTCCCTTTGGACTGCGGGGTAGAGCAGTGACAAAATCCATAGTAACATGCTCCCACTTCCATTCTGGTATTGGCAAAGGCTGTAGTAATCCAGCTGGTCTCTGGTGTTCAGCCTTCACTTGCTGACACACTAGATACTTCGCCACATATTGTGTGATCTCCTTCTTCATTGCATTCCACCAGAAATGTTACTTTAGATCTTGATACATCTTAGTTCCTCCAGGGTGTATAGAGTAAGCTGAGCTATGGGCCTCAGCTAAGATCCTCTGTCTAATCTCCCCCTAAGGCACACAAATTCTGCCCCTGAAATAGAGTGCACCATCAGTATGTATGCAAACATCTGACCTCAAACCGGCTTCCACTTGCTCTCTGACTTCAGCAATCTGGGATCTTCTCTCTGAGCTTCTCTGATCTCCCCATCAGTGTCGGCTGGATCTGAAATGCCATCAACTGTACGGATCTACTGGCCCTCTAAATCACCATCAAATCTAGTCGCCTCATCTCCTTGAGTAGCTCCTCTTGCTGAGTGAGCAGCATAACCATGTTGGCTTCGGGTCTTCTACTCAGGGCATCTGCACAACATTAACCTTGCCAGGATGGTACTGCAGATCTATATCATAATCTACCATGAACTCAAGCCATCGCCTCTGCCTCATATTCAACTCCTTCTGGGTGAAAATGTACTTCAAACTCTTGTGAATGGTGTAAATCAACACTCGGTTACCAAGCAGGTAAAGCCTCCAAATCTTCAACGCAAAGATCACAGCCGCCAGCTCTAGATCATGTGTTGGATAGTTATTCTCATGAGGCTTTAATTGCTTGGATGCATAAGCTACCACATGTCCATGTTGCATCAATACGCATCCAAGACCCTTCCCTGAAGCATCACTGTACACAACCATTCCTCCGTCCCTGAGGGTGTCTTCAAGATTGGAGCTAAAATCAACTTGTTCTTCAACTCCTCAAAGGCAGACGCACACTCCTTGGTCCATATGTACTTCTCTCCCTTTCTGATAAGCTTGGTCAAAGGAGCTGCAATCTTCGAGAAGTCCTGCACGAACCTTCGATAATATCCAGCTAGTCCGATGAAGCTCCAGATCTCTGTCACGGACTTTAAAGTCGGCCAATCTTTCACTGCCTGAATCTTACTGGGATCCACCGATATTCCTTTATTAGAAACAACATGGCCCAAGAATGCTATACTCTCCAGCCAGAACTCACACTTGCTAAGTTTGGCATGAAGCTGATCAAGTCAGAAAGTCTGTAGCACAACCCTTAGATGCTCCGCATGCTCCTCTTCATTCTTGGAATAGACCAAAATATCATCAATGAGCACCAATATAAACTTATCCAAATAGGGTGAGAAGATTCTTTTAATCAAGTCCATAAAGACTGCTGGGGCATTTGTAACTCTAAAGGGCATAACTAAGAACTCGTAATGACCATAGTGAGTCCTAAATGCCGTCTTCTGGATATCTTCCTTCTTCACCTTCAACTGATGGTACCCCGACTGCAGATCTAACTTCGAGAACACTTGGACTCCATGAAGTTGATCAAAGAGATCATCAATTCTCGGCAAAGGGTACTTGTTCTTGATAGTGACTTTGTTCAATTCTCTGTAATCAATGCACAATCTCTTGCCACCATCCTTCTTGTTTGCCAACAACACTGGTGCTCCCCAAGGTGAAGTACTCGGTCTAATCTGACCCTTGCTTGAATACTCCAGCAGCTGCTCCTTCAATATAGCCAATTCAGTTGGTGCTATCCGGTACGGTACTTTAGAGATGGGAGTGCTCCTAGAATAAGGTTAATAGAGAACTCCACAACTCTATCAGGTGAAAGTCCTGATATCTCCTCAAATACATCTGGAATTCATTCCATACAGACACCATCTTCTTCTTATCTTCTATAGTGGCACAAACCAGTTGATCTTCCTTCTGGAGGGACTTGCGTTCTCTAAAGAACTGAAACTCTGGTTGGTGTGGAATCCTAAAGATCACCTTCTTGTTGCGTGATACTTGCAGAGCCAAGTCATGCCTAGGATCACATCGTACCCTCCAGTGTCCAGTACGAACATGTCGGCTTCTAACTTCCTACCAAATAACTCCACAGTGCATGCCTTACAAATCTTGTTAGTAATGACTACCCCATTTCCCGTACTAATTTCCCACTGGTCACCCCTATATACTAGGGGTATAGAAAGTAAAGCAGTAAATCTACTGGATATGAAGCAATGTGATGCACCAGAGTCAAAGAGTGATAAGACTAGAACTGAGTGGATCAAAATTGTACCTGCCACTACTTCTCCAGATGCCTCAGCTTCTTCTACTATCAAGTTGTAGGCCTGGCCTCTCCCACGGCCTACTCCAGTCCTGGGTCCCCTCTGAGCCTGACCCAGAGTCCGACGCTGGGGAGAAAGTGGAGCTTCTCTGCCTACTGGTCTTTTTTATCGGTGGTGCTGAAAATGCTGGGGGAGCTGCTCGAGCTAGAAGTGCTGGTGGTGCAACTCGAGCTAGAAGTGCTGGTGGTGTTGGAGCTGCATTTCAGGTCTTTTTGAATGGACACTCTCCTACTGAGTGGTTGCCGGATCCGCATGCCAAACAAAGCCCATTGGCCATACGGCAGTTCCGCTGATTATGCCCAGGCTCTAGCAGTATCCACACACAAGCTGCTAAGAAGGAGGCTGAAAAGGCCGCTTGGCTACTGGGGCACCAAAAGATCTGACTGGATTCCCTCTATGCACCTGCTGGATTGGCTCTTCATAGGCTTGTATTGTAGCTCAACTCTCCGCTTCTTCTCCAATCCCTGCTCCACATCACGAGCTATAGAAAGAACTTGAGAGTATGTCTTCAGCTGATGGGGTATAAGCAACTTGCTGAAACCTGCTAACTCTCTTCTCCTCATCGGCCACTATATATGGTGCAAACCGACTAAGTCTCAGGAATTCAGCAGCATACTCATCCACCGATCGATTCCACTGCTGCAACTTGATAAACTGCTCCTCCATCTCCTTCTGAGCAGTTGCAAGAGAAAACCTCTCATAGAAGCTCTTCGAGAACTGGTCCCAAGAGATAGGCTTCTCCAACCTCGCCTCTTCGGCTAGCCACCAGGTTATCGCCACATCCTTCAGTTGGATCTTGGCCACTTTCACCTGGTTCTCACCAGGAATTCTGGCCGCCTTAAGAAGATCAGTCATGTCGATCAACCACTGCTCTGCATCCAGAGGCTTCTCCGTGCCCGAAAATTCTGCCGGCTGCAACCTCTTGAAATCTGATATAGTACCCGGCCTCTGCTCCCGGGGTGTAGTCAGCAATCTTTATCGTAAGAGCTCTGTCTGCTACTGCTGGTTAGTCATCATCCCCTGGAGTATCCTCATCATGTCATTCTCCCGGTACGGACTTTCACGGGAAGTCCCGGGACCGTTACGTGTCCCCCGTCTCTCCATATTCGAGCTGACTGAAAAGGTGACAGAATTATGAGATTTTAGAAGTTAAGGGATGGATTTCAAGGAAAGAATAGATAACTTTGTACTTGTGATTGGAATGTATAACAAAGACTCGTGTGGCTCAGTCGCAAATTAACCCAAAATTAATTTGCAGACTGGCTGTATTGAAGGTGTGAGAGCCTAGGCTCTAATACCAACCTGTGGCGCCCCGATCCTGACGACAAAATCCATATGCGTCCCTGTACCTGCCAGGATCAGGGCGCCACAGGTTAATTATAAATACTTATATAAATATTGGAGAAGGAATGAGAGAGGAGAGAGAGGAGAGAGAAAGTTATAGGAAGAAGAGAGAGAAAGAGAGAAAAATATGGTGTTTTTAGAAAAGGAATAGGAATTAAAAAGGGGAGGTATGATTGTAAATATAGGGGAGTAAATAAGGGTTTGAGGAGGGGTATTTTGGGGATGTAGGAAAAGTGTGTGTTTGTTAGGAAAAGAAAGAAAGAAAGAAGAAGAGGAAAAAGAGAGGGAGGGGGAGGTGGCCGGCAGCCTGGCAGCGGTGGCGCCGCCGGGGAGGGGGTCGCGCGCGACTAGCCCGGAGGAGGAGGGAGATGGTGGAGGAGTTGGTTAGGTTGTTGTTGGTGGAGGTGGTGATGGTAGTTGGTGGTGGTGGTGGTTGTGGTGGTTGTGGTGATGATTGGAGGTGGTGGGGAGTTAGAGGAGGAGGAGGTGATGATGAGGTATTTGGAGTAGTGGAATTGATGGAAGTTGTGGTGAATTTTGGAGGAGGAAGGAAGGTGGTGGTGATAGGTAATGGTGAAATTGGAGACGGTGGAGGGTTGTTAGAGGTAGAAGGAGGTGGTGGAGTGGAGAGGAGGTGTGGGGGAGGTGGTTGGCCGGCCTAGGGTGGGACGGCGACAGTGGTGGTGATGGTGGATGCGGCCGGTTGGTGAAGGTGGCGTTGGTGGGTTTGTTTTGAAGGAGATGTAATGGTTTTTGATTTTTGAAATGAAAAGGAAAAGGAAGTTGAGGGTTTAATAGAGAGGAGAATAGTTGAAATGATGAATTTGGGGAAGGGAAGAGGGGGCTGCAGGTGGCTTTCCAGGCTGCAGTGCAGGGGGTGGGAGCAAGCAGCGGGTGCAGGGAGCAGGGGAGAAAGTCAATAGAGGGAGAAAGAAAAGAAAGAAAAGGAAAGAAATTAAAGAAAAAGGAAAAAAATAAGGAAAAATAAAATAAGAAAATTTTTATTATTAAATAATTTATTTATTATAATTTCTGGAAGTACAAAGTAGGAGAATAGAGAAGAAAAAAGTAAGAAAAGAAATTGTCGGTAAAAATATTATTATTTTAATAGGGCGAAAATTTGACTGTTTCAAAAATATTTCAAAAATTCTCAAAAATAACAAATCGATGAAATTGGATTCAAAAAATTCAATGTAGTTTTCAAATTAAAAATCTTAGAATCTTCCGGCGATACTGGCCGACACCAGAATCGGTGAAATTTTGATAAATTTATAAAAATCCCAAAAATGTTTTTAGATAGAAAATGAAATTCTATGAAGTAATGTGAAAGTTTTTTTTGAAAATTCAATTCTGTTTGAAAAGTAAAAATTCAGGAACCAGTCAGCGATGCCGACCGCACCGGTTTTGGAGATTTTGCAGAAAAATTCTAAAAAATTTCAAAAAATCATGAAAAATCTAAAATATTAGAAAATAGTGTTTGAAACTGAAATTGGTCAATTTAGACTAACAGAAAGGTCAAATCGGGCTACAGGCTGGTATCGGGTTCCTGGTCCGGGTCAGGGCTTACTCCTGATCTGAGAATCCAGATTCGATACACAATAATATAAGCAATCACAACCTAAAAGCAAATACTAGAAGAAAATTGAACAATACGATCGAAAAATTTAGGGACACATATTTGGATACGTATCCCGAAAACAGGGTGCTACAATTTGAAAGTTTGACCAAAAATTAAACTTTTAACCGCGATTGACCTGATCTAGGCCCTATAAGAGCCGAATAGGGCTTAAACGAGAAGGAAATGTGATTTTTAAAAGCTGCGAGTTTTATTACATAGTTCTATATATAATTACTATTAATTATCTTTATTTCTAATCTTAATTAGGAAGTTTGACCAAAAGTCAAACTTAAAACCCAGATTGGCTTGAAACAAGCCTGATAAGAGCTAAAAAGGGCCTAAACGGGGAGAAAATATTATTTTTAAGGGCCGAGAGTGGTATTTACATAGTTTCTTTGTACAAATAATACCAATTAATCTTATTTCTAGCCTTTATTGATAAGTTGACCAGAAGTCAAACTTCCAGCCCTGATTATCTTAAATTAGGCATTATATATAAGAGTTGAATGAGGCCCAAATGGGAAGAACAAACTGTTCTCAATAGCCGGGAGTGGTATTATATAGTTTTTATGTACAAAAATTACTAATTAACCTTATTTCTAGTCTTATTAGGAAGTTTATACAAAAATTAAACTTTCAACCCTAGTTGGACTGAATTTAGCATTATATTGCCAAATAGGGCCCAAACGAGGGGAAAACATAGTTTTCAAGTGCCTGGGGTAGTGTTATATAGTTTCTTTTTAATACTTCTAATTAAACTTGTTTCTAATTTTAATTGGGAAGTTTGACCAAAAGTTAAACTTTTAACCCCGATTGGCCTGAACTAGGGCCTTGATAGAGCCGATCAAGGAAAAAACATGGGAAAAATGTGGTTCTCAAGAGCCGGAAGTAGTATTACATTGTTTCAATGTACAATTAGTCCTAATTTACCTAGTTTTTAGTCTTAATTAGGAAGTCAAACTTTCATCCACGATTGGCCTTCACTATTAGCCCCAACGTGATTCTCAAGAGCCATGAGTGGTATTACATAGTTTTTATGTACTAATACAATAAATTAACCTTAATACTAGTACAAATTGGGAATTTTTGCCAAAAGTTAAAATTTTAACCCGATTGGCCTTAATTAGGCGTTGTAAGAACCGAATAGGGCCCAAACGGGGAGAAAACGTGATTTTCAAAAACTTTGAGTTGTATTACCTAATTTTTATGTATAAATACTATCAATTTACCTTATTTCTATCTTTAATTAGGAAGTTTGACCAAAAGTCGAACTTGCAGCCCTGATTGGCTAGAACTAGGCCCTATAAAAGTCAAATAGGGAATAAACATAGGGTAAATTTGGTTTTAAAAAACTACGAGTAGTATTACATAGTTCCTATATATAATTACTACAAATTGGCCTCATTTCTAGTCTTAATTGAGATGTTTGACCAAAAGTCACTCTTTCATCCCCATTTGGTCTGAATTAGGCCATATAAAATCCGAATAGGGCCTAAAGTAAAAACATGATCTTCAAAGGTCGAGAGTGGTATTACATAGTTTTTATATACAAATACTACCAATTACCCTTATTTCTACTCTTAATTGAGAAGTTTGTCTTTTGGTCAATCTTTCAGCCCCGATTGGCCTCAACTTTATAAGAGCTGAATTGGGAATAAACATGGGAAAATGTGATTTACCAGTGCCGAGAATAGTATTACATATTTCTGTTTACCATTACTACAAATTAATCTTTTTATCTTAATTGGGAAGTTTGATCAAAAGTCAAATTTTTATCCTCGATTGGCCTGAACTAAGCCATATAAGAGCCGAATAGGGCCCAAACGGGTAGAAAATATGGCTCTCAGGAGCTAAGAGTACTGTTACATAGTTTCTATGTACAAATACTACCAATTAACCTTATTTTAAGTCTTAATTGAAAAGTTTAACTTAAAGTCTAATTTTCAGCCTCGATTGGCCTGAACTGTACATTATAAGAGGAGAAAAAGGCCAAAACGGGGAGAAAATATGATTTTCAAGGGCCGGGAGTGGTATTGCATAGTTTCGATATACAAATACTACTTACCTTATTTCTAATCTTAATTGAGAAGTTTGGCTAAAAAGCAACTTTCAGTTCTGATTAGCTTGAACTAGGCCACATATGAGCCGAGTAGGGCCTAAATGGTAAGAAAATATGGTTTTCAAGAGTCGTGAGTGATATTACATAGTTTCTATATACAATTACTATTAATTAACCTTATTTCTAGTCTTAGTTGAAATGTTTGACCAAAAGTCGTACTTTCAGCCCCAATTAGTCTGAACTAGGTCTTATAAGAGTTAAATAGGTCTAAATAGGGAGAAAACATGATTTTCAAGAGTCAGGAGTGATACTACATAGTTTTCATGTATAAATACTGCCAAGTAACCTTACTAGTCTTAATTCGGAAGTTTAACCAAAAGCCAAACTTTCAGCCTGATTGGCCTGAATTAGGCCTTATTAGATTCGAATAGTGCCCGAACAGGGAGAAATTATTTCTTAAGAGACTGGAGTGGTAGTACATAGTTTCTATGTGCAAACATTTCTAATTAATTTTATTTTTAATCTAAATTAAGAGGTTTGAACAAAATCAAACTTTTGACTCCGATTTGGCCAGAACTTGCATTATATCAGAGCCAAATAGAGCCTAAATGGGGAGAAAACGTGGTTTTCAAGAGCCAAGAGTAGTATTACATAGTACTATTTTTAACAACTTCTAATTAACCTTGTTTCTGGTCCTAATTAGGAAGTTTGACGAAAATTCATACTTTTAGCCCATTGGCCTGAATTAGGCCTTATAAGACCAAATAGGGCCCAAGCAGGAAGAAAAGGTGATTTTCAGGAGCCATAAGTGGTATTACATAGTTTTACATACAGTTACTACTAATTAAACTTATATTTAGTCTTAATTAAGAAGTTTGACCAGAAGTCAAACTTTCAGCACCGATTGGCCAGAATTAGGCCTTATAAGAGTCGAATAGGGAATAAACATGTGAAAAATATTTTCAAGAGCTGGGAGTAGTATTACATAGTTTATATGAACAATTAATATTAATTAACCTTGTTTCTATTTTAATAAGAAAATTTGACCAAAAGCTAAACTTTTTTCGGCTTAGACTGACAAGAACTTGGTCTTATAAGAGCCGAGTGAAAAACACCTAGGGGGGTGAATAGGTGTTAGTGCTAATCTAGTAAACTAAATGCGCTAAATGCAGAAGCTAATGCAAATCTTGCAACACACTTAATACAACACACAAGTGTAGCCGAATTCCCCGTGAAGGGCTCTGGACTAACTTCTCATGATTCCCCTTGAATGGGTTGAGGTGCTATGTGAATCTCTTGTGGTTAAGTATAAGTGAGGCACACACACAATCAAGCCAAGCATATAAGAATGAGCAATATGAAAGATGCAAGGCAATACACAATCAAATATGATATGATATGGCAATATGAATTATGCTCAACACAAGCAAATATGATATGATGATATGAAAGATGCTTTGCACAATAAAATGAGAGAGAGAGTTAAGAGATATTGGATCAAACGCAAACACCAAGATATGTTCCGAGGTTCGAGCCCCTTGCTCTACATCCCCGCCTACACCACCGTGTAGGATTTCCAATCCACTATCTGTCCACCGAGGACTCCCACCGAGGGAACCTTCACCGAGAAGGATTTTTACAACCGGGAGTACCGAACTCCTCTCTCAAACACCGCCTCACAACCGAGGGGTAGGCCCGTAGCCAAACAACAACCAACAACACCTCTACCGAAGAGGGTTACAACTAATCTCCACCTCTCACTAGAGGGAGCAAACAACAAGCCTCAACCTCTACCAAAGAGGGAGCAAACCAAACCTCAACCTCTACCAAAGAGGGAGCACCAAACAATGAAAAGGGTTTACAATAGGTGGTCTCTTTCAACCACAAACAATCTCTCTTTCTTTTCTCTTTTCCACAAAAACAAGATCCTAATAGAATAGGATAGAAGATAGGCTCAAGTGTGGAAAACAAGTGTTTTGATCAAAGAAATTCTCTTGAGAAAACACCAAAAATGATATAGAAATTTTAGCTCAAAAACTAATTCCCAAAGCCCTAATTTCTTTGAAATAAACAAAACACTCAAAACAAATAAGATTGATCTTTTGGCACTTAAAACTCTTTTGAAAACATATTTAAAACACTGAAGAAGTCAGGAAATTTTAGCTCTAAAAATCTTAGCCAAAAGCCCAAAGGAATGGGGTATTTATAGCCCCAACAGAAAACTAGCCGTTAGGCTGATGTGGCAGCCTGACAGGCTTGGCGGTCGACCGCCCGGTCGACCGCCAACGGTCAAAAATGTGACCGTTGGGCAAACCCGGTCGACCGCCCGGTCGACCCAAACAAACAGAGAGCTCTGCTCTCAGACCCGGTCGACCCGTACGGTCGACCGAGTTTGTGTCTGCCAGACGTGCACAGACACGTCGGTCGACCCCATGGGTCGACCGGCCCATGGTGCGGTCGACGTATGGGTCGACCGACCTGGCCTGTCAGCACAAACCTGGGTCAGAAAACACTGTTAAAAAATATTTTAAAAATTCTTTTATCTTTTCTGAAAATTCTATAAAACTTGTTTTAACATTTTATATTGAACCACAAACAAGTGATAAAAATTTCAAGACATATATCAATCATATCAATTCATTTTTGAGTCTTGCAAATTTTATCAAAATAAAAACCTGTATTTTATCAAACTTAGATTTTTCCAAAACATGAATAGGATAGTCAAAATGAGTTTGTATAAGAAGTTAAGCATGTATGTATATCTAGAACATATCTAATATACATAAGAACTATTTAAACTTGTTTTGATCTACTATTCATGAAAACCAAATCCAAAACATAAATTTTGTGTGTGTTGAGCACTTGAGCATATCAACTATACTAAGCTTTACAAATGGATCTAAACACACTAACTAAATAGGATACCTAAGTCTTCTTGACGATCTTCATCTTCAAGATGACTTGCTCCCAAACCGTGATCCACCAAGTGCAAAGGAATGCTCTTTAAGCTTTGACACCGGAATCACCATGAAAAGCTTCTAAACTCCTTTGTTGAAGCTAATCACCAACTAATATCTTGTTAAAGGATCTGAAACTTAAAATCACAAGATTATTAGTAAACATAACTACATGAGTTAATCATCATCAAAACTAGGGTGGAAGGCCTTTGGGCCAACAATCTCCCCCTTTTTGATGATGACAAAACTCATGGAGTTATATATGCATGGAATAAAGTTAAGCTTCAAAGAAGCTCCCCCTTAACTTTTGCATAAACAAATAAACATAATAAATATGCAATGAAGGCTCTTAAACATGAATGCATAGATATGCATAAACATAATAAAAGTTCTTGATACCAATGAAATGTTCAAAAACAAAACATACTCTAGATACCAATTAACATTAAACTATATTAAACTTAATATATGCAAAAACATAACTATGCATATATAAAACTCATAAACTCAAAATCTTTCTCCCCCTTTTTGTCAATCATCAACAAAGGGGTAAACACCAAAACAATAAATAAAATGAGGGGTAAAAATCTTTCTCCCCCTGTTTGTCAATCAAAACAATAAAAACAATGTTCTCCCCCTTTTTATCTAAAACAAAAACAAAGTCAATAAGGGGTGATTTTAAAAACAAGATATCAATAGAAAAAAAATATCAATGAAGCATCTTGATACCAATCGAAAGTAAACAAAGATCAATGCATGTTATATGCTATATACATTCATGAAGAGGAAGACGCTAAGTTAGCTTCCCTACACACATGCATTACATGAAGAAAGGATGACAAGCCCTAATTCACATAACACATGATATGTAATGCATAAGAGGAGATGTGAAGCTCCCCCTACACACGTATATCACATAAAGAAGAGTTGTCAAGCTCTTCAATACAAGATACACTCAACATGAATCTATATGTAGAAGAGATGTTAAGCTTTCCTTGCATATAGGCAATATAAATCAAAATTTTTGAATATTTTTCTTTAAACAAAATTTTGAGATACCAAATTTAAAAAACATTCAACTAAACATTTTGATATCAAAAGAGAGTATTTTTCCTTTTAAGTACAAGATATCAATTGAAACGACTATTTTCTATCATAAAGTAAGGGAGTGGAAATACAACTACCAATTGAAATATGAAAAACAGATTTTCTCCCCCTTTATGAAATACCAACAAAAACTATGCGTAGGCTTGAAATAAGATACCAATTGAAAACTAAATCAATTGAAATAATAGTTGAAGCTCAAGCTCTAGCATAAATAGGATTTGTGCTCAAGATATAGAAATATAATAGCACAAATAAAACAAGTATATGTGTATGAAATAGAATGAGTACCAATCACCAATAGATGATACCAATTGAAAATATACATACACAATAAACATATGAGTATACAAAAAGGATCAAATTGATACCAATTGAAAGAGTTCAATGATACCAATTGAAATAACAACAATAGCATGGTATAACTCATATCAAAATGAAGAATACGAACTAGTTAAAATGAAAATTTTTGTTAACTAGTACGAAATCCTTCAAGCAAGGAATAACACAAAAAAATTGTTTTTCATGAAACATGAAATCCACATGATAATCAACACTCTAATCCAATTAAGCATAAATATGACTCATGAAAACATACTCATGAGAAATATTTAAAAAAAAATGGTGAGTGTATAAGTAATGTGTGACATGGCATTATGAAATTTCCAATTAAGCTCAAAATTCCTTGAAACAATGAAAATCATCAAAATTATTTAATCTTCAAGGTATATGTATGTCTTATACAGATTAAAGCATACATACATATCCAAAACACAACGAGTCCACAAAGATATATGCATGAAGGCACGTGGCACAAAAGGATAAACATGTATATCTAATAGTTTGGACAAGATAGACATATACATGAAGTTTAAACATAAACACAAAAACATGAAACATGAATAACTAAATTTTCATTAAAATAAATTTTCATTTCAAGGTATATGTATGAATTGTCAACACAAGAAGTATACATACATATCCCTAAACACAATTGAGTCCATATATAGATTTGCATGAAAGGCAAATGACTCAAGGGGTATACATGTATATCTTAAAGTTTGGCAAAATACACATATACATGAAATGAAACACACAATCATAAAACAAATCCAAAAATATGAATACAAGTCTAAAATATATGAATCATCAAAACTAGATTATACTAGCACATCTAATGGGAACAAATAAATAATCAAGTCCAAACATATATAGATTTATTTGTGGCCCACTATATGTACAAGTATAAATCCTAATCTTAATGAAAACTAACATCTAAACATGTAATCAACACATGAAGCATAAAACCAAGATATAAATCAACATGATAAGCAAAAACATGATTATTATGAATATTCACATGTCATTAGAAATATGATATACGCAATAGCAACCATATAGTGAGAACACAAAAAGAATTTATCCATATTAAACATGGGTGTCTCAAAATAACTAAACATGTATATCACAAATCTAATAAGCATGGCATTTTCATACTAATCACTAAACAATGAAACATGCTATAAACAATGAATATTAAAAGCATGAAAACAATAAATGGGAGTTAGGAATCGTTACCAAAACCTAGAAGGCAACTCTCCTTGTCTCCAAAACATGGTGGTCATCTCCACCAAGCTTCCCTTGAAAGTGATGCATCCAAATGATTTCCTTTAAGCTCGGAACGCATCCACTCCAAGGTACGGCTACTCTCACGTCATGTGAGAGCCCACACCTACATCAAAAATAGGAGGGGTGGTCTTTGATACCCATATCTTATTGGGTCCATGGGGGTTAGTACCTTCTCTAACCCAAACAAATTTCTTTGCTAAATTTGAAGTATGTATTCTATCATAATAAAATTTAGCAAGGTGGCCCTTACGTCCACAATGTGTACAAGTGTACACATGAGCATACATAGTGTGATGGTGTCCGTGAGGAGCATGTGTATGCCGTGGAGGGTGTGCATGCATAAAAGATGGAACTTGTTTCTTTCGAACCAAGGATTCCAAGCGTGTATGGTTCATGGCACATTGGCTCAAAGTGGAGCCCAAACAATCTACACTCTTCTTAAGCATGGATATACCATTATCAATCAAAGAAGAAGTGTGGCATGCAAGGGGTGATCTAGGTGAAGCTACCCTAGCATGGCAAACATGAGAATCAATCTTATTTTGCAAAACTTCATTTTTCTTTAAACAATCATTTAAGTCATTAGAAATAGAAATTATTTTGTTTTTCAAAGCAACATTCTCTTTTAAAACAAAATCAATTTTTGAAGATGAGTTTTCATTTTTCTTTAAAATTGATTCACACTCATTTTAATTTTCAAAAATTTATTTTCTTTAAGTGCAAGTTCAAGTTGAGATTTTAATGAATCCCTCTCATTAGCAATCTCCTCTTTCTCTTACAAAACAACATCAAGTCTAGCAATCAAATTTTTATTTTCATTATTAATGCCTAGACTCTTCTTTTTCAACAAATTATATTTTTCAATTAGCTTTTCACAAACAATAGATAGTTCTTCATTTAAAGCATGGGGATCAATATAATCATTTGAAGAACTAGCACAATCATTACTATCTAATTGAGATTCCGAATGTACCTCAAGGGAGTCATTCCCTTGGACCATCAAGTATTGTGAGTCGAATTCTCCACTAGACTCCTCCGGTTGAATTTGCAATTGAAGCTTGGAGGTGGTGGTTGTTGTCAACATATTCCACACTGCAAATGCGGAATCAAAGTTAGAATCAAGCATAAGATATTCTTTTGAAAGTGTGCTTCTAATGGCCTCAAGGGCTTGAGTATTGGCCCCTATATGCTTGCGGTCACCAAGATAACATCTCTTGGTGGCGGAAAGGAAAACATGCAAACCTAGGGTCTTTAGGTACATGGACATCCTATACTTCCAAACAACAATGTTGGAAGGGTCAAAACTAGGTGGGGTCATGAAGTCCATGGTAAACTATATGAGTGTGCAAAAAAGCAAATGCAAACAATAGATTAGCAAACAAATGGATCTCACTCCTAGGATGTTAAGCCTAAGTATCAGGAGCACTAGCTCTAATACCAATTGAAAAACACCTAGAGGGGGGTGAATAGGTGTTAGTGATAATCTAGTAAACTAAATGCGCTAAATGCGGAAGCTAATGCAAAACTTGCAACACACTTAATACAACACACAAGTGTAGCCGAATTTCCCGTGAAGGGCTCTGGACTAACTTCTCTTGATTCCCCTTGAATGGGTTGAGGTGCTATGTGAAGCTCTTGTGGTTAAGTATAAGTGAGGCACACACACAATCAAGCCAAGCATATAAGAATGAGCAATATGAAAGATGCAAGGCAATACACAAGTAAATATGATATGATATGGCAATATGAATTATGCTCAACACAAGCAAATATGATATGATGATATGAAAGATGCTTTGCACAATAAAATGAGAGAGAGTTGAGAGATATTGGATCAAACGCAAACACCAAGATATGTTCCGAGGTTCGAGCCCCTTGCTCTACATCCCCGCCTACACCACCGTGTAGGATTTCCAATCCACTATCTATCCACCGAGGACTCCCACCGAGGGAACCTTCACCGAGAAGGATTTTTACAACCGGGAGTACCGAACTCCTCTCTCAAACACCGCCTCACAACCGAGGGGTAGGCCCGTAGCCAAACAATAACCAACAACACCTCTATCGAAGAGGGTTACAACCAATCTCCACCTCTCACTAGAGGGAGCAAACAACAAGCCTCAACCTCTACCAAAGAGGGAGCAAACCAAACCTCAACCTCTACCAAAGAGGGAGCACCCAACAATGAAAAGGGTTTTACAATAGGTGGTCTCTTTCAACCACAAACAATCTCTCTTTCTTTTCTCTTTTCCACAAAAATAAGATCCTAATAGAATAGGATAGAAGATAGGCTCAAGTGTGGAAAACAAGTGTTTTGATCAAAGAAATTCTCTTGGGAAAATACCAAAAATGATATAGAAATTTTAGCTCAAAAACTAATTCCCAAAACCCTAATTTCTTTGAAATAAACAAAACACTCAAAACAAATAAGATTGATCTTTTGGCACTTAAAACTCTTTTGAAAACTTATTTAAAACACTGAAGAAGTCAGGAAATTTTAGCTCTAAAAATCTTAGCCAAAAGCCCAAAGGAATGGGGTATTTATAGCCCCAACAGAAAACTACCGTTAGGCTGATGTGGCAGCCTGATAGGCTTGGCGGTCGACCGCCCGGTCGACCGCCAACGGTCAAAAATGTGACCGTTGGGCAAACCCGATCGATCGCCCGGTCGACCCAAACAAACAGAGAGCTCTGCTCTCAGACCCGGTCGACCCGTACGGTCGACCGAGTTTGTGTCTGCCAGACGTGCACAAGTCTGTGCACGTCGGTCGACCCCATGGGTCGACCGGCCCATGGTGCGGTCGACCGTATGGGTCGACCGACCTGGCCTGTTAGCACAAACCTGGGTCAGAAAACACTGTTAAAAAATATTCTAAAAATTCTTTTATCTTTTCTGAAAATTCTATAAAACTTGTTTTAACATTTTATATTGAAACACAAACAAGTGATAAAAATTTCAAGACATATATCAATCATATCAATTCATTTTTGAGTCTTGCAAATTTTATCAAAACAAAAACCTGTATTTTATCAAACTTAGATTTTTCCAAAACATGAATAGGATAGTCAAAATGAGTTTGTATAAGAAGTTAAGCATGTATGTATATCTAGAACATATCTAATATACATAAGAACTATTTAAACTTGTTTTGATCTACTATTCATGAAAACCAAATCCAAAACATAAATTTTGTGTGTGTTGAGCACTTGAGCATATCAATTATACTAAGCTTTACAAATGGATCTAAACACACTAACTAAACTAGGATACCTAAGTCTTCTTGACGATCTTCATCTTCAAGATGACTTGCTCCCAAACCGTGATCCACCAAGTGCAAAGGAATGCTCTTTAAGCTTTGGCACCGGAATCACCATGAAAAGCTTCTAAACTCCTTTGTTGAAGCTAATCACCAACTAATATCTTGTTAAAGGATCTGAAACTTAAAATCACAAGATTATTAGTAAACATAACTACATGAGTTAATCATCATCAAAACTAGGGTGGAAGGCCTTTGGGCCAACAATTAGGGCCCAAATGGGGAGAAAATGTGGTTCTCAAGAGTTTGGAGTCATATTGCATAGTTTCTATGTATAATTACTACCAATATACCTTATTTTTAGACTTAATTGGGAAGTTTAACCAAAAGTCAAAATTTCAACCCCGATTTATCTAAACTAGGCCTTATAATAGCTGATAGGACCCAAACAGAGAGAAAATATGATTTTTAAGAATCGTGAGTGATATTACATAGTTTTTATGTGCAAACACTACTAATTAACCTTGCTTCTAGTCTTAATTGGGAGTTTGACCAAAAGTCTAACTTTCAACCCCATTGGCCTGAATTAGGCCTTATAAGAGCCAAGTATAGGGTCTTAACGAGTAGAAATCATGATTTTCAAAAGTCAGGAGTGGTATTATATAGTTTCTATGTTCAAATGCTGTCAACTAAACTAATTTCTACTCTTCATTTGGAAATTTTTCTAAAAGTCAAACTTTCAGCCCTGACTAGTCTAAATTAGGCTTTATAAAAGCCGATAGGGAATAAACATGGGAAAACATGATCCTCAAGAGTCAGGAATAGTATTATATAATTTCTATATACAAACTATCATTTAAACCTATTTCTATTCTTAATCTGGAATTTTGACCAAAAGCCAAACTTTCAGCCCTGATTTGCCAAAACTAGGCCTTATTAGGAGCCAAATTGGGAATAAATATAGAAAAAACGTAGTTCTCAAGAGTCGAGAGTAGTATCACATAGTTTTTATGTATAATTACTTTCAATTAACTTTGTTTCTAATATTAATTGGGAAGTTTAATAAAAAGTCAAACTTTTGACCCTGATTGGCCTAAATAAGGCTATACACAAGAGTCGGCTGGGGCACAAATGGAGAGAAAATGTAGTTCTCAAGAGCCAGTTAGTAGTATTACATAGTTTCTATGTACAATTATAACCAATTAACTTTATTTCTAGTTGTAATTTGAAAGTTTGACTAAAAGTCAAACTTTCAACCCCGAGCCTGAATTAGGCCATATAAGAGCAAAATTTGGGTCCAAACAGGGAGAAAAAGTGATTCTCAAGAGTCGAGAGTGGTATTATATAGTTTATATGTACAAAAATACTACCAATTAACCTACTTTATAGTCTTATTGGGATGTTTGACCAAAAATTAAACTTTCAGACCCGATTGATTTGAACTAGGCCTTATAAGAACCAAATAGGGCATAAACTGGGAGAAAATGTAATTTTTAAGAGCCATGATATTATTACATAGTTTCTATGTCTAAATACTACAGATTAACCTTGTTTCTATATTAACTAGGAAGTTTGACCAAAAGTCAACTTATAGTCCTGATTGGCTGACCTTGGCCTTATAAGAGCCGAATAGGGCCTAAAAGGAGAGAAAATGTGATTTTTAAGAGCTGGTAGTGATATTGCATAGTATGGTTCTCCATAGCTGAGAGTAGTATTACTACTTTTTATGTATAATTACTACCAATTAATCATGTTTCATTTCTTAATTGGGAAGTTTGACCAAAGTTAATCTTTTATCGCCGATGGGCCTAAACTAAAACATATAGGTGCCGAATAGGGCCTAAACGTGGAGAAAACATGATTTTCAATAGTCGATAGTGGTATTACATAGTTTTTTATGTACAAATATTATTAATTAACTTATTTTTTAGTCTTAATTGAAAACTTTAACCAAAACTTTTAGCCCCGATTTGGCTTGATTATGCCTTATAAGAGCCGAGTAGGGCCTAAACGGGGAAAAAAACAAGACTTTCAATAGTCGGGAGAGATATTTCATAGTTTATATACACAAACACTATCGATTAAACTTATTTCTAGTGTTAATTGGAAGTTTCACCAAAAGACAAATTTTCAGCCCTGATTGGCCTAAACTAGGAAACAAACATAGGGAGAACGTGGTTCTTAATAGTCGGGAGTAGTCTTCATGGTTGCTATATACAATTACTTTTAATAACCTTGTTTCTATTATTAATTATAAATTTGATCAAAAGTCAAACTTTCGGCCCTGATTAGCCTGAATAGGCCTTATAACAGCTGAGTTAGGGCCTAAATGGGGGAGAAAATGGTGTTTTCAAGAGCCGAGAATAGTATTACATAGTTTCTTTGTACAATTACTGCAAATGAACCTTATTTATAGTCTTAATTTGAAATTTTAAGCAAAAGTCAAACTTTTATCCCGATTGGGCTCAACTAGGATACATAAGAGCCGAATAAGGCCTAAACGGGAAGAAAATGTGGTTTTTAAGAGCCGGGAGTGGTATTACATAGTTCTATATATAAATACTACCAATTAATCTTAAATCTAGTTTTAATTAGAAAGTTTGTCTGAATGTTAAACTTTCAGCTTGATTGGCTTGATGTAAGCTTTATAAGAGCCGAACAAGGAATAAACATTGGGAAAATATGGTTTTCAAGAGCTGAGAGTAGTATTACATATTTTCTATGTACAATTACTACTAATTAACCATGTTTCAAGTCTTAATTTGGATGTTTGACTAAAAGCCAAACTTTCAGCCGCATTGACCTGAACTAGGCCTTATAAGAGGCGAGTATGGCCCAAACGGAGAGAAAACGTGGTTCTTAAGAGCAGGGAGTGGTATTATATAGTTTCTATATATAATTACTACCAATTAACCTTATTTCTAATCATAATTAGAAAGTTATATCAAAAGTCAAACTTTTAGCTCCGATAGGCCTGAACTAGGCCATGTAAGAGCCGAAAAGAGAATAAACATAGGGAAAATGTGATTTTCAAGAGCAGGTAGTTGTATGACATAGTTTCTATGTACAGTTAATACTAATTAACCTTGTTTCTGGTCTTAATTTGGAGGTTTAACCAAAAGCCAAACTTTCAGCCCCGATTGGACTGAACTACGCTTTATTAAAGCCGGTTAGGGCCCAATTGGGGAGAAAATATGTTCTCAAGAGCTGGGTAGTATTACATAGATTCTATGTGCGATTCCTACCGATTAATTTTGTTTCTAGTCTAAATTAAGAAGTTTGAACAAAAGTAAAACTTTCATCCCCAATTTGCTTGAATTAGGCCATATAAGAGCCAAATAGGGCCTAACAGGGAAAAACGTGATTTTCAAGAGCCGGAAGTGGTATTACCTAGTTTCTATGTAAAAATACTATCAATTAAACTTATTTCTATTATAATTGAAAAGTTTAACAAAAAGCCAAACTTTCACCCCGATTGGCCTAAACTAGACCTTATAAGACCCGAATAGGGAACAAACATGGAGAAAATGTGATTCTCAAGAGTGGGGAGTAGTATTATATAATTTCTATGTACAAATACTATCAATTAAACATATTTCTAATCTTAATTGAGAAGTGTGACCAAAAGTTAAATTTTCATCCCCGATTATCCTGAACTAGGCTATATAAGAGCTGAATAGAGCCCAAACAAGGAGAAAACATGGTTCTTATGAGCCGTGAGAGATATTGCATAATTTCTATGTATAAATCCTACCAATTAACCTTATTTCTTGTCTAAATTGAAAAGTTTGATCAAAAATTAAACTTTCAACCTGGATGAACTAAACTAGGACTTATAAGGACCGAATAGGGAACATACATGCGGAAAATGTGGTTCTCAAGAGCCAAAAGTAGTATTACATAGTGTATATGTATAATTACTACTAATTAATTATTTTTCTAGTCTTAATTGGAAAGTTTAACTAAAATCCAAACTTTAGGCCTTGATTAGCCTGAACTAGGCCTTATTGCTGAATAGTGCCTAAATAGGGAGAAACGTGATTTTCATTGGCCAAGAATAGTATTGCATAGTTTTTATACACAAATAATACAATTACCCTTATTTCAAGTCTTTATTGAAAAGTTTGACTTTCAGCCTCAATTGGTTTGAACTCGGCCTTATAAGAGCCAAATAGAGAACAAACATGGGGAAATCGTGATATTCAAGTACCAGAGTAGTATTATATAGTTGTACATACAATTACAACAAATTTACCTTGTTTCTATTCTTAATTGAGATGTTTGATCAAAAGATAAACTTTCATCGATTAGCCTGAACTAGGCCATATGAGAGCCGAATATAGCCAAAACTAGTAGAAAACGTGGTTCTCATGATCCGAGAGTGGTGTTACATAGTTTCTATATACTAGTACTATCAATTAACCTTATTTATAGTCTTAATTTGAAAGTTTGACCAGAAATCAAACTTTTAGCCCTGATTGACCTAAATTAGACCCTATAATAGAGCCGAATAGGGCCTAAATGAGAAGAAAATATGACTTTCAAGAGTCGTGAGTTATTACATAGTTTATAAGTATAATTACTATTAATTATCCTTATTTCTAGTCTTAATCAGGATGTTTAATCAAGAGTCAAACTTAAAGCCCAGATTGGCCTGAAACTAAGCCTTTTCAGAGCTGATAGGGCCAAAATGGGAAAATATGATTCTCAAGAGCCGAGAGTAGTATTACATAGTTTTTATGTACAAATACTATCAACTAACCTTATTTCTAGTTTTCATTGAGAAGGTTGAGCAAAAGTCAAACTTTCAGCCACGATTGCTGTGAATTAGGCCTTATAAGAGCCGAATGGGCCCAAATGGGAAGAACAAACTGTTTCAATAGCCGGTAGTAACATGGTTTCATATACAAACATTATTAATTAACCTTATTTTTCTGGTCTTAATTAGGAAGTTTGTACAAAAGTCAAACTCTCAACCCTGATTGTCCTAAACTTGGCAGTATATAAGAGCAAAATAAGGTCCAAAAGAGGAGAAAATGTGATTTTCAAGAGGCAAGAGTGGTATTTCATAGTTTCTATGTAAAAAATACTATCAATTAAACTTATTTCTAGTCTTAATTAGAAAGTTTCACTAACAGTCAAACTTTCAACCCCAATTTGGCCTGAATTATGTCTTATAAGGCTGAATAGGGCTTAAACAGGGGGAAAATATGATTTTCAAGAGCCGGAAGTGGTATTACATTGTTTCTATATAAAAATACTATCAATTAAGCTTATTTCTAGTCTTAATTAGGAAGTTTCACCAACAGCTAAACTTTCAACCCCGATTGGCCTAAACTAAGTTTTATAAGAGGCAAATAGGGAACAGACATGAAGGAAATGTGGTTCTCAAGAGTTGGGAGTAGTTTTTATAGTTTCTATGTCAATTACTTCCAATTCACCTTTTTCTATTATTAATTGCAATGTTTGACCAAAAGTCAAACTTTCGGCCTTAATTGGCCTAAACTAGGCCTTATAAGAGCCGAGTTAGGGCTTAAACGGAAAGAAAATATTGTTATCAAAAGCCAAGAATAGTCTCATAGTATTTTGTGCAATTACTACAAACTAACCATTTTTCTATAGTTTTAATTGGGAAGTACAATTAAAATTCAAACTTTCATCCTGATTGGCAAGAACTAGGGCACATAAGAGCCGAATATGGCCCAAACGGAAAAAAATGTGGTTCTCGAGAGCCGAGAGTGGTATTACATAGTTTGTATATACAAATACTACCAATTAACCTTTCTAGTCTTATTTAGGAGATTAACCAAAAGTCAAACTTTCATCCCCGATTGGCCTGAACTAGGCCATATAAAAGCCAAATAGGGCCTAAACGGCGTGAAAATATGATTTTCAAGAGTCGGGAGTAGTATTACATAATTTTTATGTACAAATATTATCAATTAATTTATTTTTAGTTTTAGTTGAAAACGTTAACCAAAACTTTTAGTCCCAATTTGACTTGAATTAGGTCTTATAAGGGCCGAATAGGGTCTAAAAGGGAAGAAAACGTGATTTTCAATAGCCGAGAGTGGTGGTAATACATAGTTTATATGTACGAATACTATCAATTAAAATTATTTCTAGTCTTAATTGGGAAGTTTCACCAGAAGCCAAACTTTCAGGCCCGATTGGCCTAAACTAAGCCTTATATGAGCCAAATAGGGAACAAACATATGAAAAATATGATTTTCATGAGCTGGGAGTAGTATTACAAAGTTTATATGCACAATTACTACTAATTAACCTTGCTTCGGGTCTTAATCTGGATGTTTGACCAAAAGTTAAACTTTCAGCCGTTGGGCCTGAATTAGACCATATGAGAGTAGAGTAAGGAACAAACATAGGGAAAATGTGATTCTCAAGAGTCGAGAGTAGTATTACATAGTTTTTATGTACAAATATTACAAGTTAAACTTATTTCTAGTTTTAATTAGGAAGTTTAACCCAAAGCCAAACTTTTCGCCCTTTTGGCCTAAACTAGGTCTAAGTGGTGCCGAATAAGGAATAAACATGGGGAAAACATGGTTCTCAAGAGTTGGGAGTTATATTACATAGTTTCTATATACAATTACCTCCAATTAACTTTATTTCTAGTATTTAATTGGGAAGTTTGACAAAAGTCAAATTTTCAGCTCTGATTGACCTAAACTAGACCTTATAAGAGCTGAGTAGGGTAAAACGGGGAGAAAACATGGTGCTCAAGAGCCGAGATTAATATTACATAGTTTTCATGAATAATTACTACAAACTAACTTTGTTTCTAATCTTAATTGGAAAGTTTGACCAAAAATCAAACATTCATTCCCGATTGGCCAAATTAGGCCATATAAGAGCCAAATATGGACCAAAAGGGGGGAGAAAATGCTACAAGTTAACCTTATTTATAGCCTTAATTAAGGAATTTGACCAGAACTCAAACTCTCAGCCCCAATTGGTCGAACTAGGGCTTATAAGAGTCAAATAAGGCCTAAAAGGGAAGAAAACGTGGTTTCCAAGAGTTATGAGTGGTATTATATAGTTTCTATGTATAAATAATATTACCAGTTAACCTTGTTTCCAGTCTTAATTAGAAAGTTTGACCAAAAGTCAAACTTTCAGCCCTGATTGGCCTGAATTAGACTTATAAGAGTTAAATATGATCTAAAGGGGAGAAAACATTATTTTTAAGAGTCATGAGTGGTATTGCATAGTTTTGATGTATCAATATTATCTATTAAACTTATTTCTAATCTTAATTTTGAAGTTTAACTAAATGCTAAACTTTCAACCATGATTAGACTAAATTAATCCTTATAAGAGCTGAAAAGGGGAAAACATAGGGAAAATGTGGTTCTCAAGATCTAGGAGTAGTATTATATTGTTTCTATGTACAATTACATCCAATTTATCTTGTTTCTAGTATTAATTAAGAATTTGACCAAAAGTCAAACTTTCGGCCTTGATTAGCCTGAACTAGGCCTTTGAAGAGTCCAGTAGGGCCCAAACATGACGAAAATGTGGTTCTCAAGAGCCAAGAGTAGTATTACATAGTTTTCATGTATAATTACTACCAATTAACCTTCTTTCTAGTCTTAATTAGAAAGTTTAAGTCAAACTTTCATCCCTGATTGGCCTAAACTAGGACATATAAGAGTCGAAGAGGGCCAATTGGGAGAAAACATGGCTCTCAAGAGCAAGAAAATGTAATACATAGTTTTTATATTCAAATATGACCAATTATTCTTATTTCTAGTCTTAATTGAGGAGTTTAACCAAGAGTTAAACTTTCAGCTCCGATTGGCCTGAACTAGGCCTTATAAAGAGCCGAATATGGGAGAAAATGTAGTTTTCAAGGGTTGTGAGTGGTATTACATCATTTCTATATACAAAAACTACCAATTAACCTTGTTTCTTATTTTACTTAGAAAGTTTAACTAAAAGTCAAAATTTTATCCCCAATTGGCCTAAACAAGCCATATAAGAGTCGAATAGGGCCTAAGGGGGGAGAAAACATAGTTTTTAAGAGCCAAGAGCTGTATAACATTATTTCTAAGTACAAATACTACTATTAACCTTTTCTAGTCTTAATTGGTAAGTTTGATCGAAATTCAAACTTTCAGCCTCGATTGACCTGAACTAGGCCATATAAGAACCGAATAGGGAATAAACATGAGGAAAACATAGTCTTCAAGAGATGAGAGTAGTATTACGAAGTTTCTATGTTCAATTACTACTAATTAACCTTATTTAAAGTCTTAATTAGAAAGTTTGACCAAAAGCTAAACGTTCGTCCTTAATTGGTCAGAGCTAGGCCTTATAAGTGCCGAGCAGGACCTAAATAGGGAGAAAACGTGGTCCTCAAGAGCCGGGAGAATTATTACATAGTTACTATACATAATTACTGCCAATTAATCTTGCTACTAGTCTTTATTAGGAAGTTTGACTAAAAATTTAAACTTTCATCCCAGATTGACTTGAACTAGGCCATATTGGGGCTGAATAGGGCCAGAATGGGAAGAAATTGTGATTTTCAAGAGTCGAGAGTTGTATTACATAGTTTTTATGTATAAATTCTATCAACTAAACTTATTTCTAGTCTTAATCAGAAAGTTTGACTAAAAGTTAAACTTTCGGCACTGATTGGCCTGAACTCGGCCTTATAAGAGCCAAATATGGCCTAAACGGGAGAAAATATGATTTTCAAGTGCTGAAAGTGGTATTACATAGCTTCTATATATAAATACTATAAATTAAACTTATTTCTAGTTCTAATTGGGAAGTTTAATAAAAAGTCAAATTTTCATTCTCGATTGGCCTGAACTAGGCTATATATAAGAGCCGAATAGGGCCTAAACAGGGAGAAAACGTGATTTTCAACAGCCAGAAGTGGTATTACATAGTTTCTATATATAATTATTTCCAATTAAACTTGTATCCAGTATTATCTCGGAAGTTTGACCAAAAGTCAAACTTTCATTCCAGATTGGCCTAAACTGAACCATATAAGAGGTGAATAGGGCTCAAACTGGGAGAAAACTAGGTTCTTAAGAGCCGAGAGTGGTATTACATAGTTTTTATGCACAAATACTATCAATTAACCTTATTTCTAGTTTTAGTTGAGAAGTTTGACCAAAAGCCGAATTTTCGGCCTTGATTGGCTTAAACCAAGCCTTAGTAGGGCCAAAACGGAGAAAAATATTGTTCTTAAGAACCGGGAGTGGTATGACATAGTTGTTGACACTTAAAAAAGACAAGATTCTTATTGGTCTGAACAATGTTTAAACTTGTTGACATTTGCAAAAGACAAGTGACAGACGAGCTGAAGACCAGTTTTCACCCATCTCCGAGGGACAAGAAAGCAACTTGGACTCCACTGATCCAGCAAGCAGACAGTGAACCCGGATTGTTTCTAAACAGACCTCAGCAGGTCTAAGATGCTAGCACTTAGCATCACACAAGCCCAAAGAGATAGCCTCGCTTGAGAGGCTAATATCACTCGACTTCGCCTCGAAGCCATCCAAAGTCTCGCCAAGAAGCTAACTCGCAACTTCGCCACAGAGGACTTTCAACTCCGCCAAAGGGTTTCTTTCGGACTTCGCCAGAAACTGCCTCCAGCTCCGCTACGAGCTCAATGCGGACAGCTCCGCTATTGGTCTGCTATGGTCAACCTTTGACCAATCAAATCTCTGGATGAGATCAGATCCAATCAGATTAAATCCAATTAAGATCAAATCAGAGATCAAATTTGGCAGTTGATTGCAACAATCTCTTGACTCTTCTAAAACGAGTAAGAAGATCAGGGGAAATCCTCCAACGATATGGAAAGGATCAAGAAGATCAACCGACCTGCCTATTCTAGCTTCGCAGAAGCTGATTCTAGCCTCGCAGCAAGGCTACTTTTCGGATTTAAATAGATTTGATTCAATCTGTTTCCATATCTTCAAGGGACGATTATACCCTTACTCTCCCTATAAATAGCCCACCAGGGGTACAAGGAGAGAAGATCGATCGACCGGAAAAAGAGGACTCCACAAGCAGAGGCTTCTTCACGACGCACCGTGCGCTCTCGAATTCAGAGACCTTTTAGAGAATTGCTTTCTCTATCCAGGGTGTTGATACCCTAACATCGTCTTTCTTCTCAAGGAATCTCCAGAACCAGGCGAGAAGGAATTCCTAATTGAAGGCGATTTTGAGAAGCAGCAAGAGGATTCTACCAACCTTCTGTTCTCTGATTCCCGGAACCAGGCGAGAAGGGAATCTCACGCTCGCATCGTCAAAGGGACAAAGTGGTTGCGCGCTGACCAGACTCCTATCGGCACACTTCTCCAGAATTTCTGAGGAAATCTACTTGTAATCTTTTTAAGTATACTTGTAATTTAGCTCCTCAAACTCTTTTTTGTAAGTTTTCCCCCTTTGCAAACATAATGGAAAACAAGATGGCGACTCTGCTGGGGAAGAAATTCTCCACTGCCGAGAATCAAGTGTCGCAATGCGACGAACAGACCTTCGGGTCTAACTCTGAATTCAGAAAAGCCGGTGCAGCCAGAGCCCCTCTGGCTAAATCTTCAAGGAAAGTCTCTGCGGAGACTGAAAAGGTTCCCTGCGAACCTACTGCGGTTATTTGGCGCAACAAGGAAGCATGTCCGCAGTCTGATTCCTTCACTTGTGAGAACTTGGTGGTTCAGTTCGATCAAGGAAGATTTGAAGAAGTCCTCTCTGGGGGTGGCCCAATGCTTCGAGCACGGAAGCATAGGAAGGTTTCCACGACCAAGGTTTCAAATCAGAAACCGGGAGCAGAATTCTGCCAACACCCCTCAGCCTCGTGTGTGGCTAATCAGGTTCCCTGCGAACCTAAGTCTCCTCTGCCAAGGCGGATATGGAAGCCTCAACAGAAGTTTCCAACCGAAACTTCAGGCGTAGCTATGCCTAAACCGCGCCTCTCTCGCGAAGAAAAAGGCAAGATGCCTGTCTGCTCCACTCATAAAGTTACGACGGCAATCATACCGTCGTCCAATTTAAGAGCAGCAACGCCTCGGGCCGGCCTCGTTCTCATGAGCGAAGCTACTGTACCACAGCGTATGCGCAGGGCCCGTGACCGCGGAGCTGAAGCCAAAGTACCATCCAAGGCTAATTGCCTTCGCAGCAGCATAGCGGGTAAAGCACCGCAGCGTGCTCCGCTTTCCAGTGCGTCAAGCACTAAGCTCACGCCTGATGGCGAGCTAGAACCGAAGCACTATTCAGTGCTAATCCCATCTGCAGGGATAAAAGAAGCAGGACATCGTCCTATGTGCGATCCAAAAGAGCCTTTGCGCTCGATTGCAGAGACCCAACCGGGTCTGATTTGAGGAAATTGTTGACGGATAGACAAACCTCTTCCCCCTGTTGTCAACAAGTGGGATGTCAGCTGGTGACACTCCACTCGGTCCATTGCCGGCTGGGACCAATCCCCGCCACGCCTCCAAGACGACAGTCAGTTTTCGATCGGCTATCGGTACAAGCCCCGATGAAGCATCGCAGAAGGAGTATCTTGCGAGATCTACCCTCCGCATCCGTCAACATGACTGGGAGAGGGCGAGAGCTGCGCAGGGGAAGACAAACATCTGACGACACCCCCTACAGCTCCCCAGATCCAGATTACAGCCCAGGCTTAGGCGAAGTCTTGGTGCATGAAGAAGGTGTTTTTCGGAACACCAGATCCAGGGTGGCGATACCCTACACTTATGAACAGCCTTCTTCCTCGACGGCCCTAGCCTCGTCACAGCCCAGGAGATCACTCTAATCATCAGACGAAGAAGATGAAGATAGTGGGTATGCTTCTTCGGCCACAGTCAGTTCAGTGCGAACAGACAGGGCATCAGTCAACATGGCTGATAATGCTAACGACGATCTTCGTTGACGTTTGGAAGCTCAGGATCAAACTTCCAAGACTCAGCAAGAGGCTCTGGACAATATTCAACAGAAGCTCGCACAACTCCTCAGTGATCGGAACAACAATGATGCCGGGAGCAATCACGATGAGGAGGAACATTTCAGCAATGAGCAGCCAAAGACGCAGATATCCAAAGAGGGTTCTTCCTTAGACGTCGAAGTCCTTAAGGGCCTTCAAGCTCAAATTGCATCCCTAACTCAGAGGGATGAATTAAAGAAGGTAGGGGCAGTCCGCCCTTATCCGCTAGAGTGGGATTCGGTGCCATACCCATCGAAGTTCAAACCACCAACATTGCATACCTATGACGGAAAGAGCTCGCCAAATCAGCACATCTACTATTTCTGGTCTCAGACTGGTAATGTTATAAGCAATGACGCCGTCATGGCTAGGCTGTTCATTGGCACCTTAAAGGGGGTGGCATTTGACTGGTTCTGAAGTCTTCCCCCGGGCTCTATCAACTCCTGGATCGACCTAGAAACTCGGTTCCTCTCTCGTTTCTATGAGGACGATACCGAAGTGACCATGGACAAGCTCCTCTCCACTGTGTAGAGGAAGGGCGAATCTGTCCGTGACTACATTGAACGGTACAGAAATTTATCCTTGATGTGCCCAGCAGGGATGCCATTACCCATGCTCTTACAGACATGCAGACACAACTTCTTAGACCAAGTGGAAGTTCGCATGGGGGCTGTCAAAGCCCACACCTGGAAAGAATTGGTCGAACAAGCAGAGATAGCCGAGAAGTCGGCTAAAAAGTTCAAACCATCCGCCCCTAGAGGCAAGTGGGGGATGAACAATAAAGGGCGTAGCGACCTACCGCAATCTTCTCAAGCTAAAGGCAAAGAGACTATGTCTGTGGAGTTATCCGGAGATGTGCAGTCAAAAGCCAAGAAGAGCGGCTTCAACAATCAGGAGCCTAAGTTCCCTCCAAAGCAGTACTCCTTCAAAGACGATCAGGTGGTCACGATATTCCATCTGCTCCACAAAGGGAATAAGATGAAGCTGCCAGATGCTCGGCGTCCCAATGAGATAGGGCGCACAAACGACCCTAAATACTGCCTCTACCATAGGATGATTCACCATCCTACTGACAAGTGTTATGTCCTCAAAGATAGAATTCAAGCCTTGGTCGACGTCGGGGTTCTGACATTGAAGACGGAACAGAAGAAGGTTACTGCCAATATGGTGACACTCGAGTTCGGCAAAGCTCCAAAGGTCACAGTTCCTGACGGGACTTATTCAACCCCTGCTCCACAGTTGGAAGTCAAGCATCCTCCAGCTATAGCTCAACATAATAAGGGTCTTGTTCCCTTAACATTGGAGACAGGGGAAGTCATGTGGATACACCCAGACCTCGTCCAAGACGTACAGCGGGATTCAAAGAAGCCCAAGTCAAAGGGCAAATCTTGCAATGTCATCTCCATCTTGCCAGACGACGGCAATCTAACATCGGCTTCCCTCAGTGATTCTGAAGGAGAAAGGCATGCTTGCGCAGCGCAAGCTGATGCGCCTCAACAGATGGGCACCCGATCCGAAAATCATACTTGAGGCAGTATGAGAAGTCTACTGACGAGATACAACAGCAAACGACGTCAGTACAAATGCCAGCATCCACTCCAATTCCAACCAAGGGAAAAGCGATTCGAACTACGCGAACCACCTACTGAAGACAAGGTGATGCAGGTCAACCTGGGAAGTCAAGATCATCCCAAACCCATCTCTATAAGTGAAAGCCTATCACTTATAGAAAAGTAAGAATTGATAATGCTCATAAAAGAGTATATAGATGTCTTCGCATGGAGCTACGAAGACATGCCCAGACTTGATCCGCAGGTCGCTATGCACCGTCTAAACATCAAGCCCGACATTAAGCCAGTCAAGCAGCAACAACGTCGGTTTCGCCCGAACATTATGGAAGCTATTGAAGCTGAAGTTCATAAACTCATTGCATGTGGCTTCATCCGGGAGGAACAACATCCAGATTGGGTAGCCAACATCGTCCCCGTCCTCAAAAAGAATGGGAAAATACGGATCTGCATCGACTACCGTGATCTCAATACGGCCTGTCCCAAAGATGAATTCCCATTACCCATCACCGACGTCATGATTGACAACACATGCGGGTTCGAAAGGATGTCTTTCATGGACGGCTTTTCAGGGTACAACCAGATTAAGATGTATCCCGACGATGAGAAGCATACTTCGTTCCGAACACCATTGGGGGTATACTGCTACACTGTAATGCCCTTCGGACTGAAAAACGCTGGAGCAACCTATCAACGGGCAATGAGTACAATCTTCCGCGATCATCTCTGAAAAACGGTGGAGTGCTATGTCGACGACATTGCCGTCAAAAGCCGCAACAAGAATGAACATCTTCGCGACCTGAGAACGATGTTCGACATAATGCGGGCTCGTCAACTGAAAATGAACCCGACAAAATCCTTCTTGGGAGTGTCAAGTGGCAAGTTCCTTGGGTTTATTGTCACATCAAAAGGGATTCATCTTGACCTAGACAAAGTCAAAGCCATTCAGAGCATGCATTGATATGGAAAAGGGATATAGTATGAAGTTTGCACAAATATTCAATAAAAGAAAGAAGGTTTAGAGTCAACCTTAGGTGCTTGATCACTCCACAAATGTATTCAATATGTTCAATGTATCCTTTCCAAATCTCCGTAGTAGCATAGGGCTATACGAGTCGAATCCACAAGGAGAGCTCACGATGGAAGCTTTACGGTTTAATGTGAAGATAGAAAACGAAGGTTCTTCTTTGTTTTAAAAGAATGAAAAAATCATGGAAAAAGAAATGAAAGAATCGGTGGATTTGTGCATGATGGAAAATGAAAAGAAATCAAAAAGGAGATTGGCTTTGAAAGAAAACTAAAAGAATGAAAACTTTGTAGAAGATTTAAAGATGAGAAAAGCCATGACTAGCTAACCTTACTAATTTGCTAAACTTACTAAACTCCGTGATGGTGATGCGTGCCTCATGTTGATTCATCGGCATATGTTTGTCTTGCGTGTCGGTCTAGTTACTTTCCCACTTGGATGACGGGTGATCATTCTTGGACTTGTCTTGTAGCCTCATAGATGTCATCGGCCTACAAGATAGACTTTCAATAATGGAATCAAAAGAGCGACACTCAAGGGATGCTAAGGAAGAAGATACAACATTCATTAATAGAAGTAAAGAAGTTGTACAACAAATAGCATATGTTTGGTGATCCATCTCCATGTTCCATCAAGGCACTTGTTCTAAAGACAAGGCTCTAAATGAGGCACACATGAATCATATGGAATTTACAACAAGAACTTGCCAAGCATGAAAGTAACCCATCGGGGATGAAAAAGACCATACAACTTGCAAGATTAAAGATAGCAATCACCCGTGAGTTAGTAGTTAGCAAAGTTAGTGGTTAGCTAGTCATGTTAGAAGAAATTAGCTACTAGCCATTACAAGAAAAGAAAAGCAAAGCATGAACAAAAGTGCAAGGAAAGTAAAGCTAGAATTAAAGAAAGCAAGTAAACACTAGAAAATACAATAGAGAAGAAAAGAGAATGGATTAATCCTTGCTTCACAAGTTGTCACGCCTTGGTTTACACAAGCTTTCTCTCTCTTACAATCTCTCTCTTATGCAGAATTTCTAGGGAGGAAGAAGAAGACCTAGAGCACTAAAATCCTAGAGAAAAACCTACAAAAATACAAAGCTCTATCCTCTAATCTCTCTTCTCTCCATCCATCCCCTTTCTTGCGAAGGCCCTGGTGGTGTATTTATAGCCTCAGAGAGAAGTCTCTAGAACCCAGGTTGTTGGAGAAAATCCCGGACTCAACACCTTGTAACTGCCGCAGATCTGCGGCAGTTGCTGTAGATATGCGGCAGTTACAAGGCCGTTGAGGCCGAGATTTCTGTTACGCGTATCTCGTAGGTTGTTAGCCACGTGGTCCTTCTGGAAGTTTGAATTGGCGCGTGGATTTCTCCAGATCCTGGCCTCAACTTTTGGGCTCTCTTTTGGGCTTTGATTTATTTTCCTTTAATTTTTGATAATTAAAGGGATTTTGGGCCTTTTCTCAATTAGAATATGGACCTGCAAAAATAGAGAGAAAAGGATTAAAAATCACATTTTTATTTGCAATATGCATGGTATGGATGTGGCAAAATATGCAAAATTGAATAACAATCACACCCCCACACTTATTCTTTTGCTCGTCCCGAGCAAAATAAGAAAAGAAAAACTATACTACCAATTTTATTACACCACTTTCGCAGGTAACGCGATTGCACTGAGCACGTGCAACAAGCCGTTAAATCTCTAGGTTATCCTAGAGGAGGAGTGTTGTCTCCTGAGGGTTTTAGCGGATTACACCCACAAAATCCATAAAGAAAGAAAACAAATGTTAGTGTTTTGAAATTTCATTTTGAAAGAGAGACAAGTTTTCGAATTATTTTTGCAAAAATATAAGTGATCTAAGGTCATAAGTCCACCTATAATTATTCTCCCTTAAACTTAGTCTCCATGCAGGATCTTGTCTTCAATTAAGGTAAGAATTCAAAATTGGATTGAATACTTTATCTTTCATAAAACCTAGACAATATGCACATTGTGATAGTGAAGATTTCTGGGATTTCAACTCTAACCATAAAGCCATTTATTATTTATTTCTTTATTTATATATATATATATTTTTTCTTCCCTTAGTTTAGGCTTTCTAGTTCACCCATGTAACGAGCCTATAACCGATGACTCCCAAACCAGTCGGTTTAGGGCACCAGATGAGAAAACATCCCTCGGGTTTAAGGACTCAAGTGAAAAAGGCCACAAAACTAAGGGGGATTATTCTTTTAATCACCGTTAGGTGTGAATAACCATGCTTCTTGAGGCACAATTATCCAGCTTAATAAGTGATGTTTTATTTATATATTTTTCTTTTTTTTTCTTTTTTTTATGGCCTTTTTGGTCTTTGTTTCCATCCCAAAAATGTGTAAGTGTGAAGTGCATACTATCTAAGGCAAAAAATTCAAGATAAAAATATCTCCTCAATTTTTCTTACTTAGCCTATAATTTTAAACAAGATCCATTATTTCAACTAGGTTTTAGATGTCATAATTAAGGTTTTCTTAATTTCTAAGATCATCTTAATTTTCTTAAAAATAGATCAAAACTTTTGTCTCTTATTTCAAAAAGTTTTTTTTTATTTTATTTATAAAAAAATTTCTAAAAGAAGTGTAAAAGAAAGAAAATCTAAAAACTTTATGTTAGTAAACCCTCCCCCACACTTATTTCATGCATTGTCCTCAATGCATCGTGATATATGTATGCATGAAACAATTAGAGAGGGAAAAAAAATTACCTTAAGGTGGTGTTCCGGTGGTGGTCTGATTGGTCCACGAAACGTGGCCCAATCAACTTTGCTTTGGGATCGGAGGAACCCACCAGAAATTTCATGAATATAACCCACTAAAAAGATAAATCCATGAAGGATTTTTATTAAGTATTTAACCCCATCTAATTTCCATTTTCCATAAGTAATTTCGGAGTCAAATTTGTCAACCACCTTGTCCCAGAATGAAGTATGAAATGATAGAACGGTTGACTTGGACTCAGGAAGGACAGGAACTAATACCGACTCAGGAAGGTGACTTAAGTCAAGTAAAGGTTCAGGAGTCGAAATGAGTTCAGGAATTGGGTTCAAGTCAAGAAATTGAAACTCCAGTCCACATGTATTGTCCAACAATGGAATGTGACCTAATATGGGTGATATCTCTTTACTTCCAATATTAAGGAATTCTAGCTCATCGCCATACAATTCTTCAAAACTAAGGTCAACATCCGGAAGTGTACAATCAGTTAACTGACCCCGAGTTGACATGATCTTGTCAGCGAATAGGTCTTCAGAAGTAAAGAGATTGTGAGAATCTAGGTCACATATCTCATTGAGTTCAATATCAAAAAATGGAAAACTTGCCAATTTGTCAATAGTATCTTCAGAAGTGTATAATTGGTCAAGTTCAATATGATCCTCAAAGATGGGTGATTCAACTTCATTATGAATTTGGGCAGGATCCAATGTCAACTCTGGGAAAAGATTAAAGTCAGGTAAAGATACCGGAGTCATTATTGAATCAGGAAGAAGAATTGAATCACTAAGTTGGGGTTCAAGATCATATTCATTTTCAAGCTCTATTTCAGGAAAAGGAAAACTTGTCAAAATGTCAATGGGATTTGAAGTTTGGACAAGTTCAGATGAGCGTGCTGAAATAGAATCTTGATTTCCATATCTACATGACTCATCGGCTTTAACAGAATGGCTAGTGACACCAGATCTGGTCAAACGGTGAGAACGTAGAGATTCGACCATCATATCTATGTCACGATTTCTAGCATTTTGAGCATGAGTCATGGCTTCAAGCATCTTTCCATAATTGATGAATTCATTGTTTTGATGAAAAGATGATGTGTTGTCTTTGAAGTGATAGTGAAATTGTGAGTCCATCAGATTTTGGGATTTGTGTTTGGACTCACGCATACTCATTTCCAAAATTGATGGTGCTTTATTTTGGACTGGAGGAATTGAGTATGTATCTTGAAAATATTGTGGACTGGGTGGAGAAGGAGGACAAGGTGGGTGAAAATTATGCTCGGGGTAAGTGAATCCCCACTGACTCGTTGAAGAGTTGAAATAATTATGAAAATTATAGTTATTAGATGGGGGGTATGGGTCATATTGATTCGGATAAGACCAATCCGGCACACTAGGTTGGTCAAAGTTATGATATGCCGGGTTGGTAATATCCGAAAATGAAGTCGGTGTGTAATATGGATTATTATTGAAGTTGGAAAAATTGTTATTATAAGCCATATCACACAATGAAATACAAACAAAAAGAAACAAACAAATAAACAAACAAAAAAAGAAAAAAAAATTTCTAACCTAAGTTAGGGTAGACCTATGACCTAGACAACTCCTAACTAATTAGACCGTCCACGGGAGGTTTAGTGTAGACTTTGACTACAAGCTAATCAGCCAGGTAAGGGCAAGGTTGTTGGGAGGTTTTCCGTCAGAGACGTTCCTTAATTAAATAACCACCAACCTTCGGGCTTTCGGCCCTCAATCCCTTTCCTAGACACTGATTTTATAAGAGTCAAATTTCAACACTTTTCCCCTTAGGATAATCTCCTAAGTGAGTCCGAGATGTCCCTAGGGCAAACGTCTTATTTTTTTTAAATTAGGCTTAGGTTAGTGAGTGCTGGGATGGTGGTTTTTGGGCTAAGGAAAGGGTAATGAAATCCCCCACCTTATCTTATTTAGGGGTTAGTGCCCTTAAAATCAGTTTTTGTGCAAGTGTACGATATAAACAAACAAGGTTCACTCAAAGCGATAAAATATCAACCAAGAAGTGAATCCTAATCAAAATGCAATGCGCACGTACTTTGCATCCAGCACTCTTCAACAGTAAAGTAAATGAATTGAAAAGACACGTGCCTAGAAATGCAAATGTCTAATCAATTTTTAACTTTGCAACCAATTTTTTACTGTTGATTATTAGCAGATATAAGGTGAAGCATACAAGAATTTAAGTATTACAGCAGCTGTATTTTGCAGAGTAAGCAACCCTGCAGAAATTAGGTCAGTAGTTAACTCCTCCTTGCCGCAAATCTGCGGCTTTTGCCGTGGAATTGTGGCAATTCAGAGGACTTCTGGTTTCTGCTTTCAAGAGCAGAAGCCCAGAGCCACTTATATGTTACTGCAATGCAAATTTTCCTGTTTTCTTCACCTGTAACCTGCAACAGAGAAGAAGATTCGTTTAGTTCTTCACTTGAAATCAAAACCGTTGCTCTCCCCGGCAACGGCGCCAAAAATTTGGTTGGAAGGGGAAGTATAGTGTGAAGTTTGCACAAATATTCAATGAAAGAAAGAAGGTTTAGAGTCAACCTTAGGTGCTTGATCACTCCACAAATGTATTCAATATGTTCAATATATCCTTTCCAAATCTCCGTAGTAGCATAGGGCTATACGAGTCGAATCCACAAGGAGAGCTCACGATGGAAGCTTTACGGTTTAATGTGAAGATAGAAAACGAAGGTTCTTCTTTGTTTTAAAAGAATGAAAAAATCATGGAAAAAGAAATGAAAGAATCGGTGGATTTGTGCATGATGGAAAATGAAAAGAAATCAAAAAGGAGATTGGCTTTTAAAGAAAACTAAAAGAATGAAAACTTTGTAGAAGATTTAAAGATGAGAAAAGCCATGACTAGCTAACCTTACTAATTTGCTAAACTTACTAAACTCCGTGATGGTGATGCGTGCCTCATGTTGATTCATCGGCATATGTTTGTCTTGCGTGTCGGTCTAGTTACTTTCCCACTTGGATGACGGGTGATCATTCTTGGACTTATCTTGTAGCCTCATAGATGTCATCGGCCTACAAGATAGACTTTCAATAATGGAATCAAAAGAGCGACACTCAAGGGATGCTAAGGAAGAAGATACAACATTCATTAATAGAAGTAAAGAAGTTGTACAACAAATAGCATATGTTTGGTGATCCATCTCCATGTTCCATCAAGGCACTTGTTCTGAAGACAAGGCTTTAAATGAGGCACACATGAATCATATAGAATTTACAACAAGAACTTGCCAAGCATGAAAGTAACCCATCGGGGATGAAAAAGACCATACAACTTGCAAGATTAAAGATAGCAATCACCCGTGAGTTAGTAGTTAGCAAAGTTAGTGGTTAGCTAGTCATGTTAGAAGAAATTAGCTACTAGCCATTACAAGAAAAGAAAAGCAAAGCATGAATAAAAGTGCAAGGAAAGTAAAGCTAGAATTAAAGAAAGCAAGTAAACACTAGAAAATGCAATAGAGAAGAAAAGAGAATGGATTAATCCTTGCTTCACAAGTTGTCACGCCTTGGTTTACACAAGCTTTCTCTCTCTTACAATCTCTCTCTTATGCAGAATTTCTAGGGAGGAAGAAGAAGACCTAGAGCACTAAAATCCTAGAGAAAAACCTACAAAAATACAAAGCTCTATCCTCTAATCTCTCTTCTCTCCATCCATCCCCTTTCTTGCGAAGGCCCTGGTGGTGTATTTATAGCCTCAGAGAGAAGTCTCTAGAACCTAGGTTGTTGGAGAAAATCCCGGGCTCAACAGCCTTGTAACTGCCGCAGATCTGCGGCAGTTGCTGTAGATATGCGGCAGTTACAAGGCCGTTGAGGCTGAGATTTTTGTTGCGCGTATCTCGTAGGTTGTTAGCCACGTGGTCCTTCTGGAAGTTTGAATTGGCGCGTGGATTTCTCCAGATCCTGGCCTCAACTTTTGGGCTCTCTTTTGAGCTTTGATTTATTTTCCTTTAATTTTTGATAATTAAAGGGATTTTGGGCCTTTTCTCAATTAGAATATGGACCTGCAAAAATAGAGAGAAAAGGATTAAAAATCACATTTTTATTTGCAATATGCATGGTATGGATGTGGCAAAATATGCAAAATTGAATAACAATCATGCATCCACCGAGGAATCTCAAAGAGCTCAGAGGCTTGCAAGGTAGACTGGCTTATATTAGAAGATTCATTGCAAATCTCTCAGGCCGTTGTCAACCGTTCACCCGACTCATGAAAAAGGGTGCTTCCTTCGTATGGGATCAAGCTTGCCAGGAAGCTTATGAAGACATCAAGAGGTACCTCACAAAGCCTCCAGTCTTAGTGGCCCCTACATCAGGGAAACCATTCTTGCTTTATGTAAAAGCTCTGGATTACTCCCTCGGTGCCCTCCTCGCTCAAAAGGACGACAATGGCCACGAGCAGGCCATTTATTATCTGAGCAGAACTCTCATAGGAGCGGAATCTCGCTACAACCCTATCGAGAAAGAGTGTTTAGCTCTCGTCTTCACTGTTCAGAAGACACGACATTATTTGGTCGGCCAGACCATACATGTCATCTCCAGAGTAAACCCATTGCGTCTCCTTATGACGAAGCCAGGATCATTGAATTCAAGATTGGCTAAGTGGGCACTTTTATTGTCTCAATACGACATGATCTTCACGCCTCAGAAGGCGGTTAAAGGCCAGGCCCTTGCAGAGTTCTTGGCTGCTCATTCAGTTCCGGAACATTCAAAACTTCACGAAGATATCCCTGATGAAGTCTTCGAGTCTTATGCAACCTCAGAAGAGGAAGTGTGGCAGATGTTCTTCGATGGAGCATCGCGAATGGGCCCTAAAGGCAAGATTATTGCCGGAGTGGGGGTTGTGTTTATCTCCCCGCAGAACCATGTTTTTCCCAGAGCATTTTCTTTGACAGAATCATGCTCCAACAATGTAGCAGAATATAATGCTCTGCTCATCGGTCTTCAACTCGCCCATGGAATGGGGGTACGCTACCTTGAAGCTTATGGCGATTCAAAACTGATCATCAATCAGGTTAAAGGCGAATATGAAGTCCGTCATGAGGACTTGGTGCCTTATTATCACACGGCCGTTGAATTGGCCAACTTATTTGAAGGCTTTTATATCGGGCATGTGTCTCGATCTCAGAATACCAAGGCGGACGCTCTTGCTGCATTAGCAACAACACTAGCCTTGCCAGCCGACACCGAGTATCACCTCACAGTCGCAACTCGACATCTTGTATGCTCCAAGCATATGCTAAGAACTCGAGAAGTCTATAATGTCTCCATGGATCTTGAGCCGAGAGATTGGCGCTTTCCTCTCATCGACTATGCTTTGCACGGTCTGCTTCCAGACGATCCTAAAGAAGCGGCGTCCGTCAGACGAAGGTCTCTCCGTTTCTACTACGATCCGACTTTGAAGACACTTTACCGTCGTTCATATGACGGTGTTATCCTCCGTTGTCTTTCTCATTCAGAGGCACAAGAAGCGCTATAAGAAGCGCACGACGGCACTTGTGGAGCTCATCAGCCAGGTCCAAAACTTAAGAACAGGTTGCATAGGCTTGGATATTATTGGCCAACTATGATAGTCGATGCCATCCAATATGCACGAAGGTGTAAAGCATGCCAAGTCCATGCGGACTTCATACACCAGCCTTCCGAGTTGCTCCACCCAACTGTTGCTTCATGGCCATTTGAAGCATGGGGTATAGACGTCGTAGGGCCGATTAGCCTCTCTTCAACAAAAGGACACCGGTTTATCCTGGCAATAACCGACTACTTTTCAAAATGGGCGGAGGCTATACCACTGATTGAAGTCAAAACCTCTAATGTGGTTAACTTCATCAAGCACCATGTCATTCATCGATTTGGTGTCCCTAGGCGGATCATCCACGATAACGGTCCCCAATTCATAAGCCAAGTATTCTATCGGTTCTGCGATAAATACCGAATTCAGAATGTGGCTTCAACTGCCTATAATCCCACCGCTAACGGCTTGGCGGAAGCATTCAACAAAACGATCATCAAGCTACTCAAGAAATTCGTCTCCTCGAACAAGCGAGATTGGGACGAAAAGCTTGGTGAATGTCTTTGGGCCTACCGAACCACGGTTCGGACACCGACAGGCAATACGCCTTTTTCCCTGGTATATGGGTGCGAAGCAGTCATCCCGTTGGAAATCCAGATGTCGTCATTACGAGTTGCTCTGACCACCAAGTGCACATTAGAAGACAATGATCGATTGCGTCTTCAAGAGCTTGAAGCCTTAGATGAGAAGCGGCTACAAGCTCAGCAGCATATCGAGCTATATCAAGCTCGAATCTCAAAAGCCTTCAATATGAAGGTCAAACAGAGAGTCTTCCAAAAAGGAGACCTGGTTTTAGCCGTCAGATGATTGATGATTATGACGCACAAGACCAAAGGCAAATTTCAGCCTAAATGGGAAGGACCGTTTGTCATAGAAACAGTCTATTCAAACGGAGCATACCACCTTATGACTTCAGATGGCGACCTACTCATGATGCCGATCAATGGCAAATTCTTAAAAAGTATTATCCTTAATCAAGGATCCTTCTTATGATCAAGTTAACATTACACCTCTGATCAAGACCTTCGTGTGCAAAGTACACACAAAGAGAGCCTTTCTCTTCCTCCAAGCGAGATCATACAACCATAAACCAGTAGGAACCTGGCCGTATACTGGTTGTCTTAAAGGAGAGTCAGGGTTACACATACGTTAACCAGACGATCCAATATCCTTAACGATTAAGGACAGAGGAAAATGTTGGCTTTTAAGCTCAACATAAGTCCTCGACAACTCATCATGCTGAGGGGAATAGCATGGCTAGCCCAATTCAAACGGTAGTTGGTAAAGGCATATCAAACCCGTTGACAGCTGGGGGTTTGCTAAAAATCCTAAGGGACCTGTTCCCATTTGATTCCCTCTCCAAAATCACTTACCAATTCTCGTCCATAGAATGGTAAGGCCACATACACATTTCACTGTTACGTTAACATTAAACCTATGACAGCAATTCCCTCGTTTCTCCCCTCGAGGACGAGACCTCCAAAATCACTTACCAATTCTCGTCCATAGAATGGTAAGTCCTCATATACACTTCGCTGTTACGTTAACACTAAACTTATGACAGTGATTCCCTCGTTTCTCCCCGTGAAAACGAGAACTTTTCCCAAACTCCATTACAACCTTGAGCTTGGTGGCGTCTCATTCGGTTATGTCATTGCGACCTCTGAACCAGCAGACAGCCAAGTCTTAATTTTGAGCTTGTTGACATTTACAAAAGACAAGTCTCGACCCCGAGCCCTGTTGACATTTACAAAAGACAGGTCTCGATACTTGTTGACATTTACAAAAGACAAGTATCACCAATATTGAGCTTGGTGGCATCTCATTCGGTTATGTCATTGCGACCTCTGAACCAGCAGACAGCTAAGTCTCAATTCCGAGCCCTGTTGACATTTACAAAAGACAGGTCTCGATACTTATTGACATTTACAAAAGATAAGTATCACCAAACCTGAAGCTTGGTGGCGTCTCAATCGGTTATGTCATTGCGACCTCTGAACCAGCAGACAGCTAAGTCTCAACCCCGAGCCCTGTTGACATTTACAAAAGACAGGTCTCGATACTTGTTGACATTTACAAAAGACAAGTATCACCAATCTTGAGCTTGGTGGCGTCTCATTCGGTTATGTCATTGCGACCTCTGAACCAGCAGACAGCCAAGTCTTAATTTCGAGCTTGTTGACATTTACAAAAGACAAGTCTCGACCCCGAGCCCTGTTGACATTTACAAAAGACAGGTCTCGATACTTGTTGATATTTACAAAAGACAAGTATCACCAATCTTGAGCTTGGTGGCGTCTCATTCGGTTATGTCATTGCGACCTCTGAACCAGCAGACAGCCAAGTCTCAATTTCGAGCTTGTTGACATTTACAAAAGACAAGTCTCAACCCCGAGCCTGTTGACATTTACAAAAGACAGGTCTCGATACTTATTGACATTTACAAAAGATAAGTATCACCAACCTTGAGCTTGGTGGCGTCTTATTCGGTTATGTCATTGCGACCTCTGAACCAGCAGACAGCTAAGTCTCGACTCCGAGCCCTGTTGACATTTACAAAAGACAGGTCTCGATACTTGTTGACATTTACAAAAGACAAGTATCACCAATATTGAGCTTGGTGGCGTCTCAATCGGTTATGTCATTGCGACCTCTGAACCAGCAGACAGCTAAGTCTCAACCTTGAGCCCTGTTGACATTTACAAAAGACAGGTCTCGATACTTGTTGACATTTACAAAAGACAAGTATCACCAACTTTGAAGCTCGGTGGCTCCTCAACCAGTTATGTCATCGCGACCTCTGAACTGACAGACTGCCAAGTTTCAGCATTCAATCCAGCAAATGACTCTTCTCCCAAATGACACCAATACAATTTGGAACCGACAATTCAGAAAGCGGAGCAATTTGGAGATTCGACAGGGAGTCAATACAAAAAAATGATTATTTTCATTGATTCCAAAAAGAAGGGATACATGGAGGCATATGTATTATGACCTACAGTCGTACATTGTAAGATCTGATCCGCTCTCCAAGGGAAGCCAGCCTCGTCCTCCTGTCATCAGCAGCCTGGGCAAGCGCCTGCGACTTCAGCTCAGCCTCATCGAAATCCATTGCCTGGGCCAAACGAGCTTCGACCTCCGCCAAAGTTGACCTCTGCGACAATCCCTGCTGTGAGAGTTCGTCACTTTGAGCCTTGAGCTGCTCAAGCCGCACAGTTTCTTCAAGACGCACCGGTTCAACCTTGGACAAGAGAAGGTTCCCCTTCCTAATCATCTCCTTGGCCTTCGCAATCCTATCTTCAGCGTCAAGAGAGCACTGGCGGAGGCGTCAATCGCACTGCCGACCTCTGCCTGCCTTGTTTCCAAGGATTTTAAGTCAGAAGAGATAGCCTTAGCAGCCTCTTGAGCGGCAAGCCGGGCCTCGTGCTTTTGAGCGACAAGACGTGCGAACCGCTCATCCACTAAAGACTCCAGCTCCGAGCTGCAGAGACGGCGCCATTCCTCTACATCATTCTCAAATTCATCTACCAGGAGTTCCAAAGCAGTAGCCTAGTGATACCCCTTAAAATCCCGAATACTTTCGATGCCACGGGAGAGGACCACCTTTAACTTTGAGAACGGCATATTCGAGCCCTTCAAAACCAGGTCGATAGTTCGCCCTAAGCCTTTATAAAAGCCATCGACGAGGTCACCTATGTAGTCGTTCTCAACCTCGGCCACTTCTGGTAGAGAGGTAACTTCAGAGAAATCCACCAGCCTGGTCGACACTGTCGTGGAAGGAGCGATGGGAACATCAACAGCAGGGCAGATTGTCAGTGATCTCTGCGGAGTCTTCATGGAAATCAGTGCGCTAGCCACCGCTGAGGTAGGGCTGGCAACCATCTCCTGAACAGCAGGCTCAACTACCAGAGTTGGGGAAGTAGGGCTTGTAATCACCCTCAGTTCCACACTTGGCAAAGTTGTCGGCGCCTCACTCGTTGACATAGTTGGGAGTGAGGACACCTCCGGAACTGCTCCCCTTTCAACCTCTGGTCCTTCGGCTGACTTGGGCAGATAAGAAGGCAGGTCGCCGTACAGCGCATCCAGCACAGCAGCATCAGCCGTGGTCGAAGCACTCATGTCACCCCTTGACCCTTCGGGGGGATCTTCCGGCTCTCTTAAAGCTGATGTACCTTGAGGCCGAACACCTGTAACAAGACTACGGTTAGTCGGGACGCTACATGCAAAAGAAGCCAAGAGGTTAGGACAATACCAAAGGATGATGTCGCCTCGAACATCTCGTCAGCCGCATCAGTCTCCAGGGGCTCCATCGGAAAATTTTTGCCAGAATTAGCATGAACAGCCGGCTCGCTTTTGCTTGTCGAGTATCCTGTGGACCACCCAATAGAGCTCGATGCCTCAGGACTTCCTTTAGAAGTCCCAGCGCCCGAAGGACTGATGTCGGCCACATCACCTCCGGACTCTTCCGGACGGGCAAAAGAACCAGCTTCAGCTCCATAAGTAAATAGGGGATCATAATGTTCCCCTTGCTCTCCAGCTGCCTCAGCTCCTACAATCAAGAAGAATTGATAATAAGTCAATGGGAACACACAAAAAGGCGTATTATATGGACAGGGCTAATCTTACCCAGACCCGGAGCAAATTCACCGCTAGTCGGCTCAGCAACCGACAGTTCAGCTGCTAATGGGGCAGCAGGAGGAATCGCTGTAGAGGGATAACCCTCTACGACAATCGTAGGAGCTTGGCGGCAAGGCTTCTTCGCCAATGATTTCCTACGAGAGCTACCTGCCCGCTTTCTTTTAAAGTGGACTTCGGAATCCTCTTCCTCCACTTCTTCTATACAGCGAGAGGGAGCCATCCCCATCACGCCAGAGCCAGTTGCAGGAGTCTCAGCCCCCGCTCCCACCTCGAAGCGAGGACTCTCGGCATCTGAGGCCTCGCTGTCTTCCACAGCAACAAACTCCTCTATACCTGGAGTGCGAACCCTTTTGCCTTCCCTTTTATCAGAAGCCTTCTGTCTCAGCCGCTGAGAAATTAACTTCACACCAGAACTGTTCACCTTGAATTCGAGAGGTGTGGAGTTGGAAGTGGCGTACCACTGGCAAAAACACAGGGTCATTAGGAGATTGGGATTCTTTAACGGTGTGCGCAGCCGCTCCCCAGTATCGCCCGCAGTAAAGAATCGCCAGGCACGGGCCCCATCAATAAGGCTCCCCATGAAAATCAAATTGAGATTCGGGTTGCCCACGTACAGTTGGTCATACCCAAACTGACGGGCAAACCGACTTGGAACATAGGGCTCCAGGTAGCAGGTATCCCCGCTTCTGTACAACAAATGTGAAGGCCGGATGCTGACCAGCCATTCAAAAACTCCCCTGCTCAGGGACGACTGTCCCTCCCCTGCATCTTTGAACTCTTCCCCATAGCCTGCACCCCGAATACGGGGAAAACAGCGGAAGAGACTATAGACGTCATAGCGACGTACTAATTTACGAGCCTCAGCCACGTATTTCTTTTGCCATGAGCATCCTTCGAATCGGCGGAGGAGCGCCATTCGAACATCCTGCGGGGGATCCTCTCCAGCTTCGATTAGAGAAGGACAATGCAAGGCGAACCACGCCATCAAGTAAGTATACGGCAGACCTATTCTGGGGTTAGGTCGTCGCGGGGCAAAATGGTCCCCTTTCCACGCTTTGTCGTTGGTGGCCTGCAAAAAGCCTCCGTCAATGCACGAAGGCCTATCTGGATACAGCACACCATGGCCGAAAGAAGTCCCAGAGGGCGACCATGAACCAAACGAACAGCAGGCAACAAAACATTCGGATGAACGATGTCACCTGAAGAAGACGGCACCACGCACCTCTTCAGCCAGACTGTTAGGAAACCAGCCAGAAGTGCTTTCTGGGACATCGGCCTGCGAGCCTGATGATGGAAGCTTCGAAGAACATCACCCTGCTCATAGGGACCATCGTCTTCCTTCACAACTAGATCCCCTTGAGAGTGCTTTTGCATCCGGTCAAAGATGTCTTCATCAGCAACTCCGCGATGAGCCGCTTCAGGAGTGTTCTCCATATCTGGGAACAAATAGTCTCCCCAGCTTTTCAAACTACAGGAGGTTCCCTTGCTGCCCCCATGCATACTGGAGCAAATGTACAAATGGCACATTAACTCCCTGTAGGTCTCAAACAAAGCAGGCTCCTGCTTCTCCAGAAGCGCCAATTCTGCCTCGCACGGGAAGTACTCTTCATAGGGAAGAGATCCAAAAGGCAGAGCAAGACTTCCCACATCTCATGCAAGGCCATACCCAGTTCGCCAACAGGGGTGAAGAAGGTCCCTGAAGCTGGGCAGTACAATTCAAAAATGGCGTAAAAACACGCCACGTTTACCTCAATACCGTAGCAGGTCGCCCTGACGGCCTCATAGAGGTTCAGCCTCTCCAAATCCTCCTCGAAATGAGCAAGGATGTAAGTAGTCAAATCCGCCCACCATGCCTTCGGAGGGTGAATCCAGCCTGGAGTCCTGAAGTCAGTAGCTGGATAGTTCCCATTGACCTTGAAGAATTGGTTGCCAAAGGTCAACGCCACTGCAGGATTTTCTCCCACTGGGATGTCTCGTGACACATTCCCAGGATGCAGGCCCATTATGCAACGAGGAGGCCCCGCTCTTGCATAACTAGGAGATTGAAACATTAATTTTCCTATGTGGACAGAGTCAGTACTCCAGCTCACTTCCCACAACATCTTCCGAGCCTGCGTCGCGCACTGGAAGGAAGACAGAGAAAAATGGCGCTTGGTAGACGGAAGATAGAACCTCTCGCCATCCAACTGGAAAATCCACAACCCTTCCCCTGCCAGTAGTTGGTGGTCAGGGTCGGGTGCGGCATCCCCGAACATGAAATCGGGCCTCCTATAAACTCGACGGTCAACGTCTTCAAGAGGAGCTGTGGTCAGGATACTCCTCGTGGTATATTGGTCACCACTATGAATGAGCGTGTCCCGAACGATGGAACTCCGCTCACTGAACAGAGAAGCCTGCCCTTGAAATAGCAAGCTCATATTGCCATCCAATCCCATGGTCATCCCAAACAGGTTGTTTGAGGGACCAGGAGTATAGTGCACTGCAAGAACAAAGAGAAACTGCGATTAGTTCACCAGCCAAAGCGAACGCAAAGATATGAATACCACCAAGGTATAGCTTTGCCCAGCGAGCAAAGTAGACAAGGCAATGGCTTTAACAAAGCCTAATCTCGCAGGAAAGTCTGCGTGTCGCAGAAAGTGCCTAAGTGCTAACTTCGCCTAAACAAAAGAGGTATAGCCTTAACGGCTGATGTCATCAAAAGGGCATTATGGTCAGAAAGCCATCCTTGACGGCCACGACTGAAGGGACAGACCCTCATCCTGTTCCTCAACAGGACGAAGACAGCCCAAGTAATGGCTTCGTACGGAAGCCTAAAGAAGAACTGATCAGTTCTTTATTCCCTATGCAAGGAAAATAGGGAAATCCATGGGAACGGGTTCCCTAATAAGGACAGATCATATTCGATTGTCCTGGCAGCCAAAGATCGGCTTTAAGGGAAAGAGAGACCGCAGTCTCTAAATCAGAAGGGAAAGTCTCTTACCGGCGACTGGTCGCTCGATGACCAAAGGAGGAGGACCCTCCGCTGCAGAAGTCGCCACTTCCTTACCTGCTCGTTTTTTGGGCGCCATTGAAGAGCTGCAAAAGTTCTCAAAGTTCTCTAAATGAAGAAGGAAGAGGAAGAGGGAAAGTCAAAATTTCTCTGAAAAAGGAGATCTTTTCCTGCTCAGCCCGATCGGGCTTTTATAGGCCAATCAGCGCCTGAAACGAGGCCTCGAAAAAGGCACAAAGCCGCCGTTTCGAATTAATTTGAAACACCGCCCGAAGCGCCTCCCCGAGAAGCGCTGATTCAATCCCACTAAGGGTTAACTTCGCCCTGGATTAAAATGCGGGCTTCGCGCAATCCCTCAGGGACTTCGCCGAAAGGCTTATCTTAGCCCCTTAAAAAAGCGCTGTTCGCGGGACATACCAGTTTCGCGAAGTTCATTCAAAGAAGGGACTATGCCCTTAACTCCGCATACAGTTTAGCCCCGCTATGGCCAAACTTTCAATGAAAGTAAGCAAAAATCAGATGATCAGAAGATGAACTTTCATTGATTTAAAAGGAAGGGTACATTGATATTACATCAAAGTTGTGTTTCATACAACACATTCAGTGGCTCGACAGGGTCATTTGCGCAAAAGGCATACAAGCGGTTTTATCTGCTTCTAAGTCAGACCGATTGGACACGAAAGGCCTTCCTCCTGCACAAGGCCGTAACCAGTTGTTTCACGGAGACACGGCCATAATTCTCCACAAAAAATGGCAGATTTTGCCACTAGAAAGCGAGGTCATCTTTGTTGAAGCCTGGCAATAAAACTTATCGCCACCAACATGTCAGATCACCTATAATGGGAATTGGCACTGATGTCAGTAATCTCACAGGTGTGACATCCGCCTTCCCGAAGAGGATCGTCTCAGATAAGCGGCTACCAGCCTCACCTCAGAACGAATCATCTCGTATATGAGGCTGCCAATAGCCTCTGGGACACACATCAGCTGCCCCAAGTTGTTCCTCCTGCTTAAAAGTAAAGCTTCAACCAGGGAAGCATAAGGCAATTTTATGGTTCCTTCCGTCAAGTCACAAGATTGGCAAACATAGCTCACTGCAATGCAAAATTGAAGCAAGTTAGCAGTTAAATACAAAAGATACTGCAAAAGCGCTAAAGCCGAATTCTTTGGGGCGAAGCAATCCGATTTCGATTGGAGCAGAGGATAAGCCTCGCTTGCACAGTGATGATGGGCTAGCTCAGCAAACGCCAAGTCCTAGCCTCGCCTATATGGCTAAGCCAGACTAATCCTATGGGACACAGTCTTAGCTTCACCTATTTGGCAAGACTGGCTCAACCTTGAAGAGACTAAGTCCCAAGTTCTGCCTGTGCAGCGGACTTAACATGCAATGATCCTTCTGTGATCAAGTCAGAATGATAGATTTGCTGGGAAGCTATGCTGAAATCCTTCTCCGCAGATCAGTTAAATGGAGAACAAGGGAAGCTAATCCTGAAGCAGCCGCTAAAGCTGAATTAAGGGAGATGAATTCCCTAAAATCGGTGAAGTCGTTGAATGATCAAGACTTACCGGTCCTTGGCCGGGTAATAACCAGAGTGGGCATTCCCACTAATTCAGAGATCTGAGTATCTCTCTCAACCAAGAGAAGAGGAGAAGAGCAGATCACTTCTCTTTAGAGGACCTCAAGTGTCCTATTTATAGGCCCCATGGCCTGAGCGCTGCCTCCTCAAGCGTGGAAGCACGAGCGCATTTAAGGCATTTACTGCACCTTGAGGACAGGGACGGTCTCCCTTGGAAACGTGCAAATCGGAGAATATCTCCCTCGAACAGCACGAAGAAAGGAGTAATCCTCCTCGTAACTGGCCCACGGCAGTTGGCCTCGGGAAAGCGACAGATGTTCCAGAGCGAACCTATCTAGCTGCGAAGCTACCTAGACGCGAGTCTACATGATTCCTCGGCGAATCTACATCCCAAAGCAGGATTTAAAGCGAAGCTGAACTCAACCATCATGGCGACGTTCATACTCCACACACCACCGATCAAAGCAGTTCAAAGTATTTCAAAGTCTGAGCCATTGCAGACTCTCGAAAACTTTGAAGGGGGTCTTGTTGACACTTAAAAAAGACAAGATTCTTATTGGTCCGAACAATGTCTAAACTTGTTGACATTTACAAAAGACAAGTGACAGACGAGCTGAAGACCAGTTTTCACCCATCTCCGAGGGTCAAGGAAGCAACTTGGACTCCACTGATCCAGCAAGCAGACAGTGAACCCGGATTGTTTCTAAACAGACCTCAGCAGGTCTAAGATGCTAGCACTTAGCATCACACGAGCCCAAAGAGATAGCCTCGCTTGAGAGGCTAATATCACTCGACTTCGCCTCGAAGCCATCCAAAGCCTCGCCAAGAAGCTAACTCGCAACTTCGCCACAGAGGCCTTCCAACTCCGCCAAAGGGTTTCTTTCGGACTTCGCCAGAAACTGCCTCCAGCTCCGCTACGAGCTCAATGCGGACAGCTCCGCTATTGGTCTGCTATGGTCAACCTTTGACCAATCAAATCTCTGGATGAGATCAGATCCAATCAGATCAAATCCAATTAAGATCAAATCAGAGATCAAATTTGGCAGTTGATTGCCACAATCTCTTGACTCTTCTAAAACGAGTAAGAAGATCAGGGGAAATCCTCCAACGATATGGAAAGGATCAAGAAGATCAACCGACCTGCCTATTCTAGCTTCGCAGAAGCTGATTCTAGCCTCGCAGCAAGGCTACTTTCCGGATTTAAACAGATTTGATTCAATCTGTTTTCATATCTTCAAGGGACGATTATACCCTTGCTCTCCCTATAAATAGCCCGCCAGGGGTACAAGGAGAGAAGATCGATCGATCGGAAAAAGAGGACTCCACAAGCAGAGGCTTCTTCACGACGCACCGTGCGCTCTCGAATTCAGAGACCTTTTAGAGAATTGCTTTCTCTATCCAGGGTGTTGATACCCTAACATCGTCCTTCTTCTCAAGGAATCTCTAGAAACAGGCGAGAAGGAATTCTTAATTGAAGGCGATTTTGAGAAGCAGCAAGAGGGTTCTACCAACCTTCTGTTCTCTGATTCCTGGAACCAGGCGAGAAGGAAATCTCATCGCTCGCATCGTCAAAGGGACAAAGTGGTCGCGCGCTGACCAGACTCCTATCGGCACACTTCTCCAGAATCTCTGAGGAGATCTACTTGTAATCTTTTTAAGAATACTTGTAATTTAGCTCCTCAAACTCTTTTTTGTAAGTTTTCCCCCTTTGCAAACATAATGGAAAACAATAGTTTCTATTTACAAATACTATTAATTAATTTTATTTTTAGTCTTAATTGGGAAGTTTGATTAAAAGTCAAACTTTCAGCATCGATTGGCCTGAACTAACCTTTTATGAGTCGAATAGGGAATAAAAAATGGGAAAATGTGGTTATCAAGAGTAGGGAGTAGTATTACATTGTTTATATAGACAATTTTACTAATTAATTTTGTTTCAAGTCTTACTTGGGAAGTTTAAACAAAAGCATAACTTTCGTCCCTGATTGGCCTGAACTGACCTTATTAGAGCCGAGTAGGGCCTAAACGGGGAGTAAACATAATTTTCAGGTGCTGAGAGGGATATTACATAGTCTCTAAGCAAAAATACTATCAATTAGTCTTATTTCTAGTCTTAATTAGAAAGAAAACAATGTTTTAAAGAGCCAAATGTGGTATTACATAGTTTTTATGTACAAATACCATCAATTAACCTTTTTTTAGTCTAAATTGAAAAGTTTGACTAAAAATTAAATTTTCAGCCCGAGTAGCCTGAATTAGGCCTTATAAGAGCCGAATAGGGCCCAAACGGGGAGAAAAAATTATTCTCTAGAGCCGAGATTAGTATTTTATAGTTTCTTTGTACAAACGTTACTAATTAACCTTATTTCTAGTCTTAATTGGGAATTTTGATCAAAAGTCAAATTTTCAATCCTGATTGGCCTGAACTTGGCCTTATATAAGGGCCAAATAGGGCTCAAACGGTAGGAAAACATGATTTTCAAGAGCTGAAAGTAGTATTCGAAATTCTACTTTCAACTTCTTCTAATTAAACTTATTTCTGGTCTTAAAATGGAAAGTTGACCAAAAGTCAAATTTTCAGCCCAGATTGGGTTAAATTAGGCTTTATAAGAGCCGAATAGGGAAAAATATGATTCTCAAGAGCCGGGAGTGATATTACATACTTTCTATATACAAATACCACCAATTTACCTTATTTCTAATCTTAATTAGGAAGTTCAACCAAATTTAAATTTTCAACCCCGATTTATCTAAACTAGGCCTTTAAGAGCCGAATAGGGCCCAAACGGGGAGAAAACGTAATTTTCAAGAGCTTAGAGGTATTACATCATTTTTAAGTACAAATACTAATTCGAAAGTTTGGCAAAAAGTCAAACTTTTAGCAAAATTAACCTTATTTTGAGTCTTAATTGGGAAGTTTGGCAAAAAGTCAAACTTTTAGCCTCTATTGGCCTGAACTAGGGAATAAATATGGGAAAAACATGGTAGAGCAGTTTTACATAGTTTTTATGTACAAATAGTACCAATTAATCTTATTTCTAGTCTTAACTGAAAAGATTTACCAAAAGTCAAAATTTCATCCCTAATTGGCCTGAACTAGGCCTTATAAGAGCCGAATAGGAAACAAGCATCGGGAAATTATGGTTTTCAAGAGCTGAAAGTAGTATTACATATTTTCTATGTATAACTACTAAAAATTAACCTTGCTTATAGTCTTAATTGGTAGGTTGACCAAAAGTCAGACTGTTATCCCCGATTGGCCTAAACTAGGCCATATAAGAGTCGAATAGGGCCTAAACGGTTAGAAACGTGGTCCTCATGAGCCGAAAGTGGTGTTACATAGTGTCTATGTACAAATACTACCAATTAACTTTATTTCTTGAAGAAATTTGATCAAAAGTCAAACTTTCAGCCCGATTGGCTTGAATTAGACCTTAATAAAGTCGAATAGAGCCTAAATGGGGAGAACCATGATTTTTATTGACTAGGTGTGGAATTACATAGTTTCTGTATACAAATAATACCAATTACCCTTATTTTCAGTCTTTATTGAGAAATTTAACCAAAAACTAAGCTTTCAGCCCAATTGTTCTGAACTAGGCCTTATAAGAGCCCAATAGAGAATAAACACGGGAAAAACTTGATTTTCAAGTACCAGGAGTAGTATTACATAATTTCTATGTACAATTACTACAAATTAACCTTGTTTCTAATCTTAATTGGGAAGTTTGACCAAAAATCAAACTTTTGTTCCAGATTGGCCTGAACTAGGTCATATCAGGACCGAATAGGGTCCAAACAGGTAGAAAACATGGTTCTCATGATCTGAGAGTGGTGTTACATAGTTTCTATGTACGAATACTATTATTTAACCTTATTTATAGTCTTAATTTGGATATTTGACTAAAAATCAAACTTTTAACCCTAATTGACCAGAACTAGGCCTTTTAAGAGCTGAATAGGGCTTAAACGAGAAGAAATAGTTTTCAAGAGCCGTGAGTTTTATTACATAGTTTCTAAGTACTATTAATTATCTTTATTTCTAATCCTAATCAGGAAGTTTGACCAAAAGTCAAACATAAAGCCCAGATTGGCCTGAAACTAAGCCTGATAAGAGCTAAAAAGGGCCTAAACGGGGGGAAAATATTATATTCAAGGACCTAGAGTGGTATTATATAGTTTCTATGTACAAATAATATCAATTAACCTTATTTCTAGTCTTCATTGATAAGTTGACCAGAAGTCAAACTTTCAGCCTGATTGTCTTGAATTAGGCATTGTAAGAGCTGAATGGGGCCGAAATGGGAAGAACAAACTGTTCTTAATAGCCGGGAGTGGTATTATATAGTTTCTATATACAAAAATTACTAATTAACCTTATTTCTATTCTAAATTAGGAAGTTTGTACAAAAGTCAAACTTTTAACCCTAGTTAGCCAGAACTTGGCATTAATTGCCAAATAGGACCCAAATGAGGGGAAAACATGGTTTTCAAGAACCTGTAGTAGTGTTATATAGTTCCTTTTGAAATACTTCTGATTAAACTTATTTCTGATCTTAATTAGAAAGTTTGACCAAAAGTTAAACTTTCAACCCCGATTGGCCTGAACTAGGCCCTGTCTGAGCCAATTAAGAAAAAGACAAGGGGAAAATGTGGTTCTCAAGAGCCAAAAGTAGTATTACATTTTTCTAAGTACAATTAGTACCAATTAACCTAGTTTTTTGTCTTATTTGGGAAGTTAAACTTTCATCCACGATTGGCCTTCACTATTAGAGCCGAACGTGGTTCTCAAGAGTCAGGAGTGGTATTACATAGTTTCTATATATAAATATAACAAATTAACCTTATTACTGGTACAAATTGGGAATTTTGATAAATAGTCAAACTTTTAACCCTGATTGCCTTGAACTAGGCGTTGTAAGGACCGAATAGGGCCCAAATGGGAAGCAAACGTGATTTTCAAAAACTTAGAGTTGTATTACCTAGTTTCTATGTATAAATACTACCAATTAACCTTATTCTAGTCTTAATTGGAAAGTTTGACTAAAAGTCAAATTTTCAGCCCGATTGGCCAGAACTAGGCCTTATAAAAGTCAAATAAAGAATAAACATAGGGGAAATGTGGTTTTCAAGAACCATAAGTAGTATTATATAGTTCCTATATATAATTAATACAAATTTGCCTCATTTCTAGTCTTAATTGGGAAGTTTGACCAAAAGTCATTCTTTCATCCCTTATTTGGCCTGAACTAGGCCATATAAAAACTAAATAGGGCCTAAACAAGGTTAAAACATGATCTTCAACGGTCGGGAGTGGTATTACAAAGTTCTATGTACAAATGCTATCAATTACCCTTATTCTACTCTTAATTGGAAAGTTTGACTTTTGGTCAAACTTTCAGCCCCGATTGACCTCAACTTTATAAGAGCCAAATAGAGAAGAAACTAGGGAAAATGTGATCTTCCAGTGTCGGGAATAGTATTACATAGTTTCTGTGTACCATTACGACAAATTAATCTTTTTTGTCTTAATTGGGAAGTGTTGTTACATGTTTCTATGTATAAATAGTACCAATTAAACTTATTTTAAGCTAGGCCTTAACAGAACAAGCGTGGTTCTCAAGAGCCGGGAGAAGTTTACATAGTTACTATGCATAATTACTACTAATTAACCTTGCTACTATTCTTAATTAAAAGTTTGACTTAAAATTTAAACTTTCATTTCCGATTGGCTTGAACTAGGCCATATGGGGCTGAATAAGGCCAGAATGGGAAGAGTGATTTAAGAGTTTTATAGTTTATATGAACAAATACTACTCTTATTTTCAATCATAATTAGCCTAAACTAGGCTATATAAGAGCCGAGTAAGGCCCAAACGGGTAGAAAACATGATTCTCATGAGCTGAGAGTGGTGTCACATAGTTTCTATATATGTTTACACAACCAATTAGCCTTATTTCTCGTCTTAATCGAAATCGAAAAGTTTGACCAAAAATCAAACTTTTAGCCCCGACAGGCCAAAACTAGGCCTATAAGAACCAAATAGGGCATAAATGAGAAGATGACGTGATTTTAAGAGCCGTAAGTGGTATTATATAGTTTCTATTTACAATTACTATTAATTAACTTTATTTTTAGTCTTAATTGAAAATTTTGAGAAAAAGTCAAACTTTCAGCCCTGAGGCCTGAACTAGCCTTTATGTACAAATACTACCAATTAACTTTATTTCTAATCGTAATTGAGAAGTTTGACCTAGAGTCAAATTTTAGCCCTGATTGGCCTGAACTAGATCCTATAAGAGCCGAATAGGGAAAAACATGGTTTTCAAGAGCCGGGAGTAGTATTACAATTGTTACAAATTAACCTTATTTCTAATCTTAATTGGGAAATTTTATCAAAAGTCAAACTTTCATCCCCGATTAGCCCGAACTAGGCCATATAAGAGCCGAATATGACCCAAACGGGTAGAAAACATGGTTCTCATGAGCTGACAGTGGCGTTATATAGTTTCTATGTATAAATTCTATCAATTAACTTATAAGAGCCAAATAGTCTAAATTAGAAAGTTTGACCAAAAGTCAAACTTTCAGTCTCGATTGGCCGAACTAAGCCATACAAGAGCCGAATAGGGCCTAAATGGGACTAAAACATGGTTAAAGAGATATTAGGGGCATTATATAGTTTCTATATACACATACTACCAATTAATCTTATTTTTAGTCTTAATTCTCAAGTTCGACAGAAGTCAAACTTTCAACCCCGATTGGTCTGAAGTTGATCTTATATATGAGCCAAATAGGGCCAAAACGGTAGAAAAATGTGATTTTTAAGAGTCAGGAGTAGTATTACATAGTTATACTTTCAACTACTTCTTCTAATTAGCCTTGTTTCTGGTCTTAAATAGAAAGTTTGACACACTTTCAGCCTCTATTGTTGAACTACGTAATATAAGAGCCTAATAGAGAAAAAAACATTGGCAAAATGTGGTTCTCAAGAGCCGAAAGTGGTATTACATTATTTGTAAATACAAATACTACCAATTAACTTTATTTCTAGTTTTAATTAGGAAGTTCGACCAAATGTCAAAGTTTTACCCTTGATTAGCCTGAACTTGGTCTTATAAGGACCGAAAAGGGCCTAATGGGGAGAAAAGTGAGTTTCAAGATGCTGGAGGGGTATTACGTAGTTTCTATCATAAATACTACCAATTAACATTATTTCAAGTCTTAATTGGCAAGTTTGACTAAAACTCAAACTTTCTATCTCAATTGGCCTGAGCTATACCTCATAAAGGCCGAATAGAGAAAAAACATAGGAAAATATAGTTTTCAAGAGCTGAAAATAGTATTACATAGTTTCTATGTACAAATACTACCAACTAACCTTATTTCTAGTCTTAATTGGGAAGTTTGACAAAAGTCAAATTTTCAGTCCTGATTGGCCTGAACTAGGCTTATAAGAGCCGAATAGGGAACAAACATAGGTAAAACGTGATTTTCAAGAGCTGAGAGTAGTTTTACATAATTTCTATGTACAATTACCACAAATTAACTTTGTTTCTAGTCTTAATTGAAAAGTTTGATCAAAATTAAACTGCCATCTCCGATTGTCCTGAATTAGGCCATATAAGAGCTGAATAAGGCCAAATGGGTAGAAAACATAGTTTTCATGAGACGAAAGTGGTGTTACATAGTATCTATATACAAATACTACCAATTAATCTTATTTCTAATCTTAATTGGGAAGTTTGACCAAAAATCAAACACTCACTCCTGATTGGCCTGAATTAGGCCTTATAAGAGCCGAATAGGGCCTAAACGGGGAGAAAACGTGATTGTTATTGGCCAAGAGTCGTATAACATAGTTTCTATATATAAATAATACCAATTCCCCTTATTTCTAGTCTAATTGAGAGTTTGACCAAAAGTCAAACTTTCAGCCCCGATTGGCCTGAACTATGCCTAATTAAAGCCGAATAGTGAATAAACATGGGAAAACGTGATTTTCAAGAGCTGAGAGTAGTTTTATATAGTTTCAATGTACAATTACTGCAAATTAATCTTGTTTCTAATCTTAATTAAAAAGTTCGATCAAAAGTCAAACTGTCAAGCCTGATTGACCTGAATTAGGCCATATAAGAGTCGAATAGGGCCCAAATTAGTAGAAAACGTGATTTTCATGAGCCGAAAGTGGCTTTACATAGTGCCTATGTACAAATACTACCAATTAACCTTATTTCTAGTCTTATTGGAAAGTTTCACCAAAAGTCAAACTTTCACCCATGATTGTCCTAAACTAGGCCTTATAAGAAATAGGGCCTAAACTGGGAGAAAACATGATTTTTATAGGCCGGGAGTAGTATTACATAGTTTCTATATACAAATAATACCAATTAGCCTTGTTTTTAGTCTTAACTTAGACTTTGACTAAAAGCCAAATTTTCAGCCCCAATTGGCCTGAGCTAGAGACCTTATAAGAGCCGAATAGGGAACAAACATGGGAAAAACGTGATTTTCAAGTGACAGTAGTAATATTACATAGTTTTTACATTCAATTACTATAAATTAACTTTATTTCTAGTCTTAACTGGGAAGTTTGACCAAAAGTCGAACTTTCATTTCCGATTGGTCAGAACTAAGCCATTTTAGGGCCGAGTAGGGCCCAAATGGGTAGAAAATATGGTTCTCATGATCCGAGAGTGGTGTTACATAGTTTTTATGTATAAATACTACCATTTATCCCTATTTCTAGGCTTAATTTGGAGGTTTGATAAAAAATCAAACTTTTAGCCCCGATTGCCTGAATTGTCCCTATATATAAGAGCCGTGTTTGACAAAAAATCAAACTTTTAGCCCCGATTGCCTGAATTATCCCTATATAAAAGAGCCGAATACGGCTTAAACGAGAAGAAAATGTGGTTTTCAAGAGTCGTGAGTAGTATTAGATATTTTTAATATGCAATTACTATTAATTAACCTTATTTCTAGTCTTAATTGGGAAGTTTGACCAAAAATCAAACTTTCAGCCCAGATTGGCCTAAACTAGGCCTCATAAGAGCCGATAGGGCCAAAACAGGGAGAAAATGTGATTTTCAAGAGCTGAAAGTGGTATTATATAGTTTCTATGTACCGATAGTACCAATAACTTTATTGCTAGTCTTAATTGAGAAGTTTGATCAAAAGTCAAACTTTCTGTCCGATTGTCTTCAATTAGGCCTTACAAGAGCCGAGTAGGGTCCAAATGGGTCGAACAAACTCAAGAGCTGGGGGTTGTATCATATAGTTTCTATGTACAAATACTTTCAATTAATCTTATTTCTTGTCTTAATTGAGAAGTTTGAACAGAAGTCAAACTTTCAACATTGATGGGCCTGAACTTGGCATTCTATAATAGCCAAATAGGGCCCACAAGGGGAAACTATTATTTTCAAGAGCATGGAATAGAATTACATTGTTCTATTTTCAACTGCTTTTAATTAACCATATTCTGGTCTTAATTGGGAAGTTTGACTAAAAGTCAAACTTTTAACCCTAATTGGTCTGAACTAGGCCTTGTAAGAGCCGAACAGGAAAAATAACATGGGAGAAAACGTGGTTCTCAAGAACTGGAAGTAGTATTTGTTGGCCCAGAGACCTTCCACTCTAGTTTTGATGATGATTAACTCATGTAGTTATGTTTACTAATAATCTTGTGATGTTTAGTTTCAGATACTTAACCAAGATATTAGTAGGTGATTAGCTTCAACAAAAGTGTTTTGGAGCTTTTCACATGGTGATTCAAGAGCCCGAGCGTCAAAGTTCATTATCTAGCACTCGTTGGAGTCAATCTCGGTGGATCATGGTTGGATCGAGTCGACTTGGAGACGGCGCTCTACAAGAAGATCTCGGTATATTGTTTAGTTTTAGTTTAGATCTATTTGTTAAAGATTAGATAGTGTGATATGCTCAAGTTCACAACACAGACACTTTTCATGTTTTGGTTTTGGTTTTTCGGTTTCAGTTTAACCGATCTTGGTTTTCATGAATAGATAGAATCAAAACAAGTTTACATGGTTTAATGTATATTAGATTTGTTCTATATACATCTATGCTTCAACTATTTAAACAAACTTAGTTTGATAGTCTATTTCATGAGTTTGGTGCTTTGGTATTTTAACAAAACGTATTTTTAGATTTTAAGTCAAAAACAATGATATATATATATATATATATATATATATATATATATATATATATATATATATATATATATATATATATATATTGATATGTATATTGGATTCTATCCATATACTATATGCTTCAAGTTGTTTCAAATATCATGTTTTTGTATTTGGATGAGTTTTGAACAAAATGAATTTTCAATTCAAAAATCCAAGTTTTGGAAAAATACGGATTTTCATTTTCAGCAAAATTTTCATAACACAAAAATGGTTCAAATTGTTTGAAATATGTGTTGAATTTTTTCACACATGTTTGTTTATCAAAGTATTATACTAAAACTATTTTTTTGGATTTTTTAGAGAATTTATGGGATTTATTTGATGATTAAAAACCAAGTTTTTCAAGTCCCTAAATGTTTCTGCCAGGCCCTGGCGGTCGACCGGACCAGGAGCCAGTCGACCGGAGCGGTCGACCGTATGTGCACAAAACGTGCAAAAGGCCACTTCGTTTGGCCGGTCGACCGTGCGGTCGACCGACTGTAGTATCCTTACTCTCGGGTAAGGATGGTCAACCGGGCGGTCGACCGGAGGTTGGCAACGGTCAAATTTCGATCGTTGGCCGGTCGATCGGATGGTCAATTCTGACCATAATTGCTGCCAACGGTTAGTTTTTTCAAATGGCTATAAATTGGGTTTTCTCTTAACAGTTTTTAACAAGTTTTTGGAGAGCTTATTTTCTGATCTTACTAGTGTTTTTGCAGCAATCAAAAAGAAGTTTTGGGCTCTAAAGTTTACATTTGATTTGGTGTTTTTCTAGAGTTTGGAAAATCAAAGAAAAGTGATTTTGGGAAAAGTGTTTTTGGTTCAACTTTATCATTCTTATTTCTAGTTTTTCCCAAGGATTTTCTTTGAGTATTTATTTTCCATTCCTTTGGTTTTTCTTACACTTGAGCTTATCATTCTATCCTTTCTATAGGATCTTTGTTTTGTGAGAAAGAATTGGTTTGTGGTCTTTTGATCACTAAGTTGTAAACCCTCCTACTTTGTGTTATCCCTCTTGTGTAGAGGTTGATTTTGGAGTGGTGGCTTTGTGCCCTATCCCTCTAGTGAGAGATTGATTGGTTGTTGGCTTTGTGCCCATCCTTCATTTGTGAGGTTGACTGAGTTTTATGGTGGCTTTGTGCCTAACCTCAAGTGTAGAGGTTGTGTTTGTAAAGAGAGGAGTTGTGTACTCCTGGTTATTGTATTGCCCCAAATCCTCAGTGGAGGTTACCTGTGTGGGAGTCCTGTGTGGACAAGTTAGTGGATTGGAAATCCTTCTGTGTGAAGGTGGGGACGTAGAGCTGACTGCTTGAACCTTGAAACATATCCATGTGCTAGCGATTGATTCATTGACTCTCTAACTCTCTCTTTACTTTGTGTCTTGCATCATTTCATATTGCACATTCATATATTATATGCTTGGCTTGCTTGTGTGTGCCTCACTTGTACTTAACCACGAGAGCTTCATATAGCGCCTCAACTCCTATTCAGAGGAATCAAGAGGAGTTAGTTCAGAGCCCTTCACCGGGAATTCAGCTACACTCGTTGGTTGCATTAAGTGTTGTTGCAATTAAGGTTTTAATTTCCGCATTTTGTTCATTAGCCGTACACCTATTCACCCCCCCTCTAGGTGTGCTTTCAGTATTACATAGTTCCTTTATACAATTACTTCCAATTTATCTTTTTTTTTATTTTTAATTGGGAAGTTTGATCAAAAGTCAAACTTTCATCCATGATTGGCCTTCACTATAAGAGCCAAACGTGGTTCCAAAAGTCAAGTATGGTATTACATTGTTCTTTGTATAAATACTACCGATTAACCTTATTTCTAGTCTTAATTGGGAAGTTTGACTAAAAGTAAAACTTTTAATCCTGATTGGTCTGAACTAGGACTTATAAGAGCCGAATAGCGCCCAAACGGGGAGAAAACGTGATTTTCAACAGCCTAGAGTGGCATTTACGTAGTTTCTATAGAGAAATACTACCAATTAACTATATTTCTAGTCTAAATTAGGAAGTTTAACCTAAAGTCAAATTTTTAACCCCGATTGGTCAGAACTAGACCTTATAGGAGCCGAATAGGGCCTAAACGGGGAGAAAAAAATGATTTCCAAGAGTTGAGAGTGGTATTACATAGTTTTTATATACAATTTCTACCAATTAATCTTATTTCTAGTCTTAATTGGGATGTTTGATAAAATGTTAAACTTTCAGCCCCGACTGGCCTGAACAAGGCCTTATAAAAGCCAAATAGGGAATAAAATTAAGGAAATGTGGTTTTCAAAGATCCAAGAGTAGTATTACATAGTTTTTATGTACAATTATTACTAATTAGCATTGTTTCAAGTCTTAATTGGAAAGTTTAACTAATAGTCAATCTTGCTCCCCGATTGGCCTGAACTAGGACAAATAAGAGCCGAATAGGGCCTAAACATGGTGAAAACATGATTTTCACGGTTTGAGAGTGGTATTACATAGTTTCTATGTACAAATACTGCCAATTACGCTTATTTCTATTCTTAATTATGAAGTTTGACCAAATGTTAAACTTTCAGTCTTGATTGACCTGAACCTTATAAGAGCTGAATAGGGACCATATATGGGGAAAACGTGATTTTCAAGAGCCGGGAGTATTATTACATAGTTTCCATGTAATTACTACAAATTAACTTTATTTTTAGTCTTAATTATGGAGTTTAATCAAAAGTCAAATTTTCATCTTCGATTAACCTGAATTAGGCCATATAAGAGCCGAACGAGGCCTAAACGGTTAGAAAACATGATTTTCACGAGTCGAGAATGCTGGTACATAGTATCTACGTTCATATACTACCAAGTTACCTTATTTCAAGTCTTAATTGGGAAGTTTAACAAAAGTCAAACTTTTAGCCCTGATTGGCCTGAACTAGGCCACATATGAGCCGAATATGGCCTAAATGGGAAGAAAACGTGGTTTTCAAGTGCCGTGAGTGGTATTACATAGTTTCTATGTACAATTAATATTAATTAGTCTTCATTCTAGTCTTAATTGAAATATTTGACAAAAAGTCATACTTTCAGCCCCGATTGGCCCGAATTAACCCTTATAAGAGCCGAATAGGGCCTAAACAGGGATAAAATGTTCAAAAGTCAAGAGTGGTATTACATAGTTTTTATGTACAAGTACTACCAAATAACCTTATTTCTAGTTTAATTCAGAAGTTTGACCAAAAGTCAAACTTCCCACCCGATTAGCCTGAAATTGGCCTTTATATATCCAAATAGGGTCCGAACAGGAGAAATCTTTTTTCTCAAGAGCTATGAGTGGTAATACATAGTTTCTATGTACAAACATTTCTAATTAACCTTTTTTTAGTCTAAATTTGAAGGTTTGACCAAAAATCAAACTTTCGATCTAAATTTGGCCTGAACTTGGCCTTTTATCAGAGCCAAATAGGGACCAAATAGGGAGAAAATGTGGTTTTCAAGAGTCAGGAGCAGTACTAAATAGATTTGTTTTTAACTACTTCTAATTAAACTTATTTCTAGTCCTAATTGAGAAGTTTGAAGAAAAGTCATACTTTAAGTTGATTGGCCTGAACTAGACCTAATAAGAGCCGAATATGGCCCAAATAGGGAGAAAATGTGATTTTCAAGAGCCGTGAGTGGTATTCCATAGTTCTATGTACAATTACTACTAATTAAACTTGTTTCTAGTCTTAATTAGAAATTTAATAAAGAGTCAAACTTTCAGCCCCAGTTGGCCTGAACTTGGCCTTACAAGAGCCAAATAGTGCCTAAACAGGGAGAAAACATAATTTTTAAGAACCGAAGAGGTATTATATAGTTTCTATATACAAATACTATCAATCAATCTTATTGTTGGCCGAAAGGCCCATCTCTCTAGTTTTGATGATGATCAACTCATGTAGTTATATTACTAATGATCTTGTGTTTATTAGTCTCAGATTTGTGATCAAGATCTTAGTAGGTGTTTAGCTTAAACAAAAGATTTAAAGTCAAGTTTTGAGCTAGCACGCTTTGATTCAAGAGCCTATCATCAAGACCACATAAAGTACTCAAGAGGAGTCCAGCTCGTTGGATCAAGTCTGGACCAAGTCAAGAGGAGAAGAAGTCTTCAAGTGAAGACTTCAAGAAGAAGACTTGTGTTTAGGTTTATTTTTATTAATATTTTATTTTTAGATTAAAATCTAAAGGATAAAATAGTTGGTGGATTGCTCGAGTATACCATATACACTCATATACAAGATTTAGATGTGTTTTCATAAAAGAGTTTTTATTTTAGAAAAATACAAAAGAGTTTTCATTTTGAAAAAATATCTGTTTGGTTTTTGAACTTCATATATAATATGTTTAACCAAAACCATTTTAGTGCTTATTGTCAAAAACATAGATATTTCATCATGTATGTGTAGTGGATCATTTCCATACACTCTATGCTTTAAAAGTATTTAAAATATCGTGTTTTTGTATTTGGAGAAGTTTTGGAAAAATCAATTTGGAAAAATACAGATTTTGTTTTTAGCCAAAATTTCTAAGTTACAAAAATAGTTCAAAATGTTTGTAACATGTCTTGATTTTACTAAACATGTTTGTTTATCAAAGTATAATACTGAAACTATTTTTGTAGATTTTTAGAGATTTTATGAGATTTTATCAAAAGAAAAATACCAAGTTTTAAATCCTTAAAATGTTGTTTTCTGGCTTCTGCCGGTCGACCGGGCCGGTCGACTGAGCTAGGAGTCGATCGACCGATGTGCACAAACGTGCACGCCAGTTCTGGCTGGAGGGCCGGTCGACCGACCCAGTCGATCGCCAGAGAGCTTCTGCTCTCTGGAAAGCCCCGGTCGACCGGGCCGGTCGACCGGCAGAGAGTGTCTGCTCTCTGTTCCAGGCCTTGGTCAATCGGGCCGGTGACCGCTGGCCCAACGGTCAGATTTTTGACCATTGGCGGTCGACCGGACCGGTGGACCGACAGCAGTCCAGAGCTGCTGACTGGACCCCAACGGCTAGTTTTTGGATAGCCTATTTAAGGGGTTTCTTGGATTGTTTCATACAAGATTTGAGGAGAGTTTTAAACCTAGTTTTTTCCCATCTATTTCAGAGTTTTCTCCACTAGTTTGAGAGCAAATATTTCCAATTAAAAGGGAAGTTTATCAAGAGTGTTTTCAAAGTGATTTCTTGTGTTTTCCTCCACACATTCCATCCTAGTTTTCTCACACAAATACTTGAGCTATCCATTGCTATATCTACCTATAGGGATCTTTATTATGAGAGGATTTTAGGTCATCAAAGCGTTGTGATCACCAAATTTCTACTTTGTACTTTGAGGAGGCGGACTTGCGGGTTCGCGGTTTTTCAGGTTCTTGTGTGAACTCATTGTAGAGGTGTGGCCTCGGCAAGCTTGTGGGCTTGCGGTGTGGTTCGGGAACAAGAGAGGGACTAGAGAGTCCAAGAGTTCTAGTGGGAACTCCTTGTAGGTGTTGCGGCACCAAGTGATCCCGTGGAATCGATTTTAGTGGAAATCCTTCATAGTGTTGAAGGTGGGGACGTAGAGCAAATGTGCTCGAACCTCGAAACAAATCTCCCGTGTTTGCAATTGCTTTCTCTATCTCTTATTTGTCTTTATATCTTGCAAGCTAATATTGTTTTTATCTTTATATGCTTGATATATTGTGTGCTTAATTGTTATATGCTTGGGGATTATTTGCTAACACTTGTATTCAACCAAGAGAGCCAACGCGACACCTCAACTCTTATTTAGAGGAATCTTGAGGAGTTAGTCCAGAGCCCTTTACGGGAAATCCGGCTACACTCTTGTATTATCTTGGTGTTTAGTTTTAGAAGTTTTAATTCCGCATTAATTGTCCATTAGATTAGCTAGTCACCTATTCGCCCCCCTCTAGGTGATTACAATTGGTATCAGAGCCACGTGCTCTTGATTTGGGTCTAACAATCTAGAGTTAAAGATCCTCATTTTATAGCTAACACAATATTTGTACACACATCATGGATTTCATGTCACCTCCCACCTTTGACATTCTTAACATCCAAACTTGGAAGGTTAAGATGTCCTTATACCTCAAAGCCTTAGGGATTCATGTTTATTTTGTCACTACTAGAGATTCTTATTGTTTAAATGGCAAAAATATTGAGGCTAATGCAAAAGCTATCCATGCTTTGAAGAGTACCCTAAATGATGAATATTTATCTAGGGTTGCTAATCTTGATTCGGCTTTTGTAGTTTTGACACCATCATCTCCCTTGGCAAACAAGAACAATATTATGCGGGGAGCGACTCGGATGTTAGAAGTGACGCTTCCAATGTATGATACATGGTCTAAGGGGATAACCCCCTTAAGGTAAATACCGAATCCGAGGTAGAAGAAGATGTTGATATGCCTTATGATGAGCTTGAATCATTTTGTCAACAACTTCTTGAAAAATATGACATGCTTAAAAAGGATAACAAGAAAATGAAAAATAAATTTGATTGCTTGTTAAAAGAAAAAGATTCTTTACAAGATAAATTTGAAAATATCTCAAAAGAAAATGAATGTTTGAAAAATGAAAATATTTCCTCGCTTTCTAAAGTGGATGATATGTGTAAAGGAAATAATGCTTTGAAAAATAAAATCATTTTGGTGGAAAAACAAAAAGAAGTTGCTTTGCATGAAAACACTTCTTTAAAAAGAAAAGTTATTGAAAAAGAAAAATTTAATGTTTCTAAAAAGAATAAGAAAAATGATTCTCATTCTCATCATGCTTTACATGCTATTATTGATAAAAATGAAGTTAAATTTTTGAAAAATAAAATAGATTGTTTAAGCTCAACTTTGAGCAAATGTGCTTTTAACCATTCTAGATTGGAGTCCTTGTTTTCAAAGAAACAAACTCCACATATTCATACACATCACCCACATCATGCATATGCACACTTTGCACGCCATGACCACACTCATACACATATGAATCCTAGAGTGTACAAGTGTACACGTTGTGGCCGCAAAGGCCATTTAGCAAGATTTTGTTATGATAGAATAAATTCTTCAAATTTTGCTAATAAAAAGGTTTGAGTTCCTTACAATGCTAACCCTCAAGGACCCAAAAGAAAATGGGTACCAAAATCCCCACCTTTTGTATTTGATATAGGTGCGGGCTCTCACAAAATGTGAGAGGGATGGTGCCTTGATGGTGGATGCACAAGGACTCGATGGACATACATTTGATGCACCGCTATCAAGGACGTTTGGTGGGATGACCACCATGTTTTGGAGATTTGGAGTATAGTTCCTTGGTTTGGTAACTTTCTCTAAACTCCTACTTTGTTTACATGCTTTTTACATATATGATTTTAGCATATTTTGTTTTTAATTTTGTGCTTCATGTGGTAAATACATGTTTAGATGTAGTTTTTGTCAAAACTTGTGTATATATTTGTACATGTAGTGAGCAACAATTGATTCATATATATTTGCACTTCATTGCCCATCTGTACTCACTATATGCACGTGTATAGCCTAGTTTTGATGATTTCCTCATTTACACTTGTTTTGCCTATTTACATGTTTTACTTCATGTATATGCTATTTTTGTTTAAAACTAATAAATATACATGTATGCCCCTTGAGTCTCTTGCCTTCATGCAAATTATATCATAGACTCTTTTCATGTTTGGGATATGTATGCATATTGTTAGTTTTGGATAAAATCATTTATATACCTAGAAGTTTGTTTTTAAATGAAAAATAAAATCTTTATGATTTTCATGATTTGTATTTGATAAAATGAGATTCATGTTTGTTTTTTAGCCGTATTGCTTAAGTTCATGAAAATGCTACTCACATGATTATGGTACACTCACATTTCATTTGTTTACTCATGACATTATTTTCATAAGATATTTTGAGCCTTATATATTTTGAGTGTCAATTCTTGTGTTTTTAGCATGCTTCATGGATGAATGTTTTGATTTCATGTTTTGAAGGATCTTTAACTAGTCTTTCAAAAATTACTTTTAACTAGTTATTTTTCCTTCATTTGGTAGTGTTTTCATAATAAAAATATTTTTCAAACTCTATTTTTGAAAACCCCTACTTACCCCCTCATGGGCGGACAGATGGGCGAGTATGCCTTGTAAGCCTTATTGAAAATCTTTTATCTTGTGCATAAAAAGGGTGGTTTATTATGAGTTATATATACTTAATTTACATCATATTTTCAATTGGTATCTCAATTAATTTTTTTGTACATACTCATATTTTCTATATATGTATGCTTCACATTTCAAATAATATCAATTTCTATTCGTATTTTCATTTTCATACATATATATGATTTGTTTGTGCTTGATTGTCAAGATATTTACTTGTTTAAAGGATAAAGTATGTTTATGCTAAGCTTAATTCAAATCTTAATTTTCAATTGATTTCTCAATTGGTACTGTTTATATAAGCTTATGCATTATCTTCAATTGGTATTTTTTTACAATTGGTATTTTTTTTGATATCAAAATGTATAATATATTTCAATTGGTATCTATTGAACTATTTATTTCAATTGGTATCCATGTAAATTTAAATTGATATCAAAATATAAAATATTTTCTTTTATTGGTATTAAAATTTCGTTGTTATTTCAATTGGTAAAATATTTTTCAATTACTTGTGTTTCTATTGGTAAAATGTTTCAATTACCATTAGAATTCAAACTTTGTATTGTTTAGTTACAATTGGATTCTTAAAAAAAATGTTTTGATATATATTGCCTATATGCAAGGGGAGCTTAACATCTCTTCTACATATAGATTCATGTTGACTGTATCTTATATTGAGGAGCTTGACAACTCTTCTTTATGCAATACACGTGTGTAGGGGGCTTCACATCTCCTCTTATGCATTGCATATTATGCGTTATGTGAATTAGGGCTTGTCATCCCTTCTTCATGTAATGCATATATGTAGGGAAGTTAACTTAGCGTCTTCCTCTTCATGAATGTATATCTCATATATCTTTTATTGATTGATTTAAGTTCACCCCTTTGTTGATTTCTTGTTCTCACAAAAGAGGGGAAAAACATTGTTTTATTTTTACTTTAACCCCTTTGTTGATGATTGACAAAAAGGGGGAGAAGTATTTTAGTATATATGCATGTTTTTCTTGCTTTATACATAAAGGGGGAGAAGAATTTCTTGTTTATGCATATTGTTTTGTTTTTGCAAAAAGGAGAAAAGAATTTGATGAGTTTTATGCTTGATTGGCATGTTTATCTCCTTATATTTGAATACATGTTTGTTGAGATTCATGTGCTTCATTGCCATATATTATTGTTTATTATGATGCATGTGTTAAGGGGGAGCTTCTTTGAAGCTTTACTTTAATCCATGCATATATAACTCCATGAGTTTTGTCATCATCAAAAAGGGGGAGATTGTTGGCCCAAAGGCCCATCACTCTAGTTTTGATGATGATCAACTCATCTAGTTAAATTACTAATGATCTTGTGTTTATTAGTCTCAGATTTGTGATCAAGATCTTAGTAGGTGTTTAGCTTCAATAAAGGATTTAAAGTCAAGTTTTGGAGCAAGCACGGTTTGATTCAAGAGCCTATGCATCAAGACCACATCAAGTACTCAAGAGGAGTCTAGCTCGTTGGATCAAGTTTGAACCAAGTCAAGAGGAGAAGAAGACTTCAAGTGAAGACTTCAAGAAGAAGACTTGTGTCTAGGTTTATTTTTATTAAGATTTTGTTTTTAGATTAAAATGTAAAGGATAGAATAGTTGGTGGATTGCTCAAGTATACCATATACACTCACACACAAGATTTAGATGTGTTTTCATAAAAGAGTTTTTATTTTGGAAAAATACAAAAGAGTTTTCATTTTGGAAAAATACCAGTTTGGTTTTTGAACTTCATATATACATATGTTTAACCAAAACCATTTTAGTGCTTATTGTCAAAAACATAGATATTTCATCATGTATGTGTAGTGGATCATTTCCATACACTCTATACTTTAAAAGTGTTTAAAATATCGTGAAGTATTTGGAGAAGTTTTGAAAAAACTAATTTGGAAAAATACAGATTTTGTTTTTAGCCAAAATTTCTAAGTTACAAAAATAATTCAAAATATTTGTAACATGTCTTGATTTTACTCAAACATGTTTGTTTATCAAAGTATAATACTAAAGCTATTTTTGTAGATTTTTAGAGATTTTATGGGATTTTATTAAAAGAAAAATACCAAGTTTTAAATCCTTAAAATGTTGTTTTCTGGCTTTTGCCGGTCGATTGGGCCGGTCGACTGAGTTAGGAGTCGGTCGACCGAGTTGGTCGTCCGACGTGCACAAACGTGCACGCTAGTTCTGGCTAAAGGGCCGGTCGACCAACTAGGTCGACCGCCAGAGAGCTTCTGCTCTCTGGAAAGCCCCGGTCGACCGGGTCAGTCGACCGGCAGAGAGTGTCTGCTCTCTGTTCCAGGCCTCGGTCGATCGGGCCGGTCGACCGCTGGCCCAATGGTCAGATTTCTGACCGTTGGCTGTCGTCCGGGCCGGTCGACGACAGCAGTCCAGAGCTACTGACTGGACCCCACGGCTAGTTTTTGGATAGCCTATAAAATAGGGGTTTCTTGGACTGTTTCTTACAAGATTTGAGGAGAGTTTTAAACCTAGTTTTTTCCCATCTATTTCAGAGTTTTCTCCTCTAGTTTGAGAGCAAATATTTCCAATTAAAAGGGAAGTTTATTAAGAGTGTTTTTAAAGTGATCTCTTGTGGTTTCCTCCACACATTCCATCCTAGTTTTCTCACACAAATACTTGAGCTATCCATTGCTATATCTACCTATAGGGATCTTTGTTGTGAGAGGATTTTAGGTCATCAAAGCGTTGTGATCACCAAATTTCTACTTTGTACTTTGAGGAGGCGGACTTGCGGGTTCGCGGTTTTTCAGGTTCTTGTGTGAACTCATTGTAGAGGTGTGGCCTCGGCAAGCTTGTGGGCTTGCGGTGTGGTTCGGGAACAAGAGAGGGACTAGAGAGTCCAAGAGTTCTAGTGGGAACTCCTTGTAGGTGTTGCGGCACCAAGTGATCCCGTGGAATCGATTTTAGTGGAAATCCTTCATAGTGTTGAAGGCGGAGACGTAGAGCAAATGTGCTTGAACCTCAAAACAAATCTCCCGTGTTTGCAATTGCTTTCTCTATCTCTTATTTGTCTTTATATCTTGCAAGCTAATATTGTCTTTATCTTTATATGCTTGATATATTGTGTGTTTAATTGTTATATGCTTGGGGATTGTTTGCTAACACTTGTATTCAACCAAGGGAGCCAATGCGGCACCTCAACTCTTATTTAGGGGAATCTTGAGGAGTTAGTCCAGAGCCCTTCACGGGGAATCCGACTACACTCTTGTGTTATACTTGGTATTTAGTTTTAGAAGTTTTAATTCCGCATTAATTGTCCATTAGATTAGCTAGTCACCTATTCACCCCCCTCTAGGTGATTACACTTATTTCTAGTCTTAATTGGGAAGTTTGGCCAAACGCCAAACTTCCATCCTTGATTAGCCTGATCAAGGTAATATAAAAGCCAAAAGGTCCCAAACGGGTAGAAAACGTGATTCTCATGAGCTGAGAGTGGTGTTACATAGTTTTTACGTATAATTACTACTAACTTACCTTTTTTCTACTCTTAATATGAAAGTTCGAACATAAGTCAAACTCTCAGTCCCGATTGGCCTGAACTTGGCCATATAAGAGTCGAATAGGGATTAAACGAGGAGAAAATATAGTTTACAATTTCCATGGGTGGTATTTCATAGTTTCTTTGTACAATTATTCTAATAAACCTTGTTCTAGTCTTTATTCAAAAATTTGACAAAAAGTCAAATATTCAGCCCGATGACCTAACTAGGCCTTATAAGAGCCGAATAGGACCTAAACAGGGAGAAAATATGAATTTCAATGGCTGGGAGTGGTATTACATAATTTCCATGTACAAATACAACCAATTTACCTTATTTCTGGTCTTAATTAAGAAGTTTTACTAAGAGTCAAACTTTCAGCCCCAATTGCCCTAAACCACGCCTTATAAGAGCCAAACAGGGAACAAACAAGGGGAAAACTTAGTTTTCAAGAGCCGGGAGTAGTATTACATAGTTTCTATCATCAATTACTATAAATTAACCATGTTTCAAGTCATAATTATGAAGTTTGACTAAAAGTCAAAGTTTAATCCCTGATTGGCCTACAAATAGGGTCTAAACTGGTAGAAAACGTGATTCTCATGAGCCAAGAGTGGTGTTGCATAGTTTCTATGTATAAATGTTACTAATTACCTTTATTTCTAGTCTTAATTGGGAAGTTTGACTAAAAGCCAAACTTTCAGTTCTAATTGGCCTAAATTAGGCTTTATAAGAGCCGAGTAGGGAACAAACATGAGAAAAACGTGATTCTCAGGAGTCAAGAGTAATACTACCTAGTTTCTATATATAATTACTTCTAATTAACCATGTTTCTATTATTAATTGTGAAATAAGTTCAAAAGTCAAACTTTCAGCCCTGATTGGGCTGAACTAGGCCAGCCGAGTTAGGGTATAAACGGGAAGAAAACATGGTTCTCAATTAACCTTATTTCTAGTCTTAATTGGGTAGTTTAACCAAAAGTCAAACTTTCATCCCTGTTGGCCTGAACTAGCCCATATAAGAGCCAAATAGGGCCTAAACGGGAAGAAAACGTGATTCTCAAGAGCCGGGATGGTATTACATAGTTTCTGTGTATAAATACTACCAATTAACCTTATTTCCAATCATAACTGGAAAGTTTAACTAAAAGTCAAATTTTCAGACCATTGGTCTGAATTAGACCTTATATAAGAGCTGAATTAGGCCTAAACGGGAAGAAAACGTAGTTTTCAAGAGCCGTGAGTGATATACTTAGCTTCTATGTAGCAATACTATTAATTAACCTTGTTTCCAGTTTTAAGTGAGAATTTGATCAAAAGCCCAATATTCAGCACTGATTGGACTAAACGAGGCCTTATAAGAGCCGAATAGGGAACAAACATGGAGAAAACATGGTTCTCAAGAGTCGGAGTAGTAATACAAAGTTTTTATGTATAATTACTTCCAATTAATCTTATTTCTAGTATTAAATAGAAAGTTTGATAAAAAAGTCAAACTTTCAACTGTGATTGGCCTGAACATGGCCTTATAAGTGTCGAGTAGGATCCAAACGGCGGGAAAATGTGGTTCTCAAGAGCCGGACGTAGTATTTCATGCTTTCTAAGTACAAGTAATACCAATTATTCTATTTCTAGTCTAAAGTGAGAAGTTTGACAAAAGGTTAAACTTTCAGCCCCGATTGGTCTGTACAAGACCTTAAAGAGCCTAAAAGGGCCTAAACGGGGAGAAAATATAGTTTTCAAGAGCCATGAGTGGTATTAAATAGTTTTTATGTACAAATACTTTCAATTAACCTTTTTCTAGTCATAATTGGTAAATTTGACCGAAGTCAAACTTCTATCACCGATTAGCCTGAACTATGTCATATAAAAGCCGAATAGGGCCCAAGCAAGGAGAAAACGTTGTTCTTAAAAGCCGGGAGTGGTAATACATAGTATCTATGTATAAATCTACCAATTAACCTTATTTCTATCTTAATTGGTAAATTTGTCCAAAAGTCAAACTTTCATCCCCAATTAACGTGAACTATGCCATATAAAAGCCGAAGTAGGCCCAAACTGGGAGAAAACATGGTTCTTAGAGCCAGGAGTGGTTTCACATAGTTTTAATATAAAAATACTATCAATTAACCTTATTTCTAGTTTTAATTGAGAAATTTGATCAAAAGTCAAACTTTCAGCCCCAATTGGCCTGAACTAGGCTTTATAAGAGCTGAATAGGGAATGAACATAGGGAAATGTGGTTTTCAAGAGATGGGAATAGTATTACATTGTTTCTATATATAATTACTATCAATTGACTTTGTTTCTAGTCTCAAATGGGAAGTTTGAATAGAAGGCAAATTTTTATCCCCGATTGGCCTGAACTACGCCGTACAAGAGTCGGATAGGGCCTAAATAGGGAGAAAACATGATTTTCAAGAGTTGAGAGTGGTGTTACATAATTTTTATGTACAAATACTATCAATTAAACTGATTTCTAGCCATAATAGGAAGGTTTGAACAAAAGTCAATTTGGCCCGAATTAAGCCTTATAAGAGCCGAATAGGGCCAAAACGGGGAGAAAGCACGATTTTCTAGAGCCGAGAGTGGAATTACATAATTTCTATATATAAATATTGCCAATTAAACTTATTTCTAGTCTTAGTTAGAAAGTTTGACTGAAACTTAAATTTTCAGCCCTGATTGGTCTGAACTAGGCCTTATAAGAGCCGAATAGGGCATAATGGGGGAGAAAACGTGATTTTCAAGAAACATGAGTGGTATGATATAGTTTCTATGTATAGATACTATCAATTTATCTTTTTTTATATTCTTAATTGGCATGTTTGAACAAAACTCAAACTTTCAGCTGTGATTGCCTTATAAGAGCCGAACGGGCCAAAACTGGGAGAAAACGTGATTTTTAAATAGTTTTTATGAACAAATACTATTAATTAAACATATTTCTTCTCTTAATTGTGTAGTTTGACTAAAAGCCAAACCATTAAACCCCGATTGGACTAAACAGAGCCTTATAAAAGCCGAAGAGCGAACAAACATAGGGAAAACGTGGTTCTCAAGAGCTGAGAGTAGTCTTACATTGTTTTTATGTACAATTACTTCCAATTAATTGTGTTTCTAGTATTAATTGAGAAGTTTGACAGAAATTCAAACTTTCACCCCTGATTGGCTTGAACTTAGCCTTATAAAAGCCATGTAGGGCCAAAACGAGGAGAAAACGTGGTTCCAAGAGCCAGGGAGTGGTATTACTTAGTTTCTATGTACAATTACATCCAATTAATCTTGTTTCTATTCGTAATTGGGAAGTTTGACCAAAAGTCAAACTTTCATGCCCCACATCCTTTTAAGAGCTGAATAGGGCCTAAACGGGGAGAAAACATTATTTTCAAGAACTGTGAGTGATATTATATAGTTTCTATATATAAATACTTTCAATTAACCTTATTTTTAGTCTTAAATGGGAAATTTGACCAAATATCAAACTTTCAGCCCCGATTGGATTAAACTAGACCTTATAAGAGCCGAATAGGGAATAAACATGGAGAAAACATGGTTCTCAAGAAATGGGTGTAGTAATACATAGTTTCTATATACAATTCTTCCAATTAACCTTATTTTCTAATATTAATTAGAAAGTTTGACCAAAAGTCACATTCAGCCCTGATTGGCCTGAACATGGCCCTATAAAAGCTGAGTGGGGCCCAAACGAGGGAAAGCGTGGTTCACAAGATATGGGAGTAGTATTAAATTCTTGTTTCTAGCCTTAATTGGGAAGTTTGACCAAAAGTTAAACTTTCAGCTTCGTTACACTAGACCTTAAATAGCTGAAAAGGGCCTAAACTAGGCCATATAAAAGCCGAACAGGGCCCAAACAGGGAGAAAACATGGTTCTTAAAGCCGGGATGGTAAGTTTCTATGTACACATACTACCAATTAACCTTATTTCTAGTTTTAATTTAGAAGTTTAGCCAAAGTCAAACTTTCAGCCCCGGTTGTCCTGAACTAGGTCATATAAGAGCCGAATTAGGCCTAAACAAGGAGAAAATATGGTATTCAAGAGCCGGGAGTGGTATTACATAGTTTTTATATACAAATACTATTAATTAAACTTATTTCTAGTCTTAATTGAAAGGATTAACTAAAAGTCAAGCTTTCAGTCCCGATTTGGCCTGTACTGGGCATTATAATAGCCGAATAGGGCCTAAACGGGGAGAAAATGTGATTTTCAAGAGTTGAGAGTGGTATTACATAATTTTAATATAAAAATACTATAAATTAAACTTATTTCTAGTCTTAATTAGGAAGTCTGATCAAAACTCAAACTTACAACCCTGATTGGCCTCAACAAGGCCATAAAAGAGCCGAATTAGGAACAAACATGGGGAAACTTGGTTTTCAATAGTCAGAAGTAGTATTATATATTTTTCATATACAAATACTATTAATTAAACTTATTTCTAATCTTAATTGAAAGTTCGACTAAAAGCCAATTTTTTAGCCTTGATTGGCCTAAACTAGGCCTTATAGGAGCTGAATAGGGAATAAACATGGGGAAAAGTAGTTCTCAAGAGTAAGGAGTAGAATTAATTACCTAGTTTTTATGTACAATTACTTCCAATTAACCTTGTTTCTTGTATTAATTGATAAGTTTAAACAAAAATTCAAATTTCGGCCTGATTGCCTGAACTATGCCTTATAAGAACTGAATAGGGCCCACATGGGGAGAAAATATAGTTCACAAAAGTCCTGAGTAGTATTATATAGTTTCTATGTGCAATTACTACCAATTAACATTATTTCTAGTATTAATTAAAAAGTTTAATCAAAAGCCAAACTGTCAACCCCAATTGGCCTCAACATAGCCTTATAAGAGCCGAATTGGGAATAAACTTGGGAAACTTGGTTCTCTAAAGTCAGGACTTGCATTACATAGTTTTCATTACAAATACTATTAATTAAACTTATTTCTAGTCTTAATTGAAAGTTTAACTAAAAGCTAAACTTTCTTCCCTGATTGGCCTAACTAGGCCTTGTAGGAGCCGAATAGGGAACAAACATAGAAAAAAGTGGTTCTCAAGAGTTGGGAGTTAATTTACGTAGTTTTAATGTACAATTATCAATTAACCTTGTGATTGGGAAGGGATAGTGTTGTAGATTGCACAGATATGATGTAAAAGAAAGAAGGTTTAGAGTCAACCTTTGTGCTTGATCAATCCACAAATGTATTTATAAGGTCAATGTATCCTTTCTAATCTCCGTTATAGTAAGGGCTATACCGAATCGATTCTCAGGGAGAGCTAGCGATGGAAGCGTTACGGTTCGTAGTGAAGCAAGAAAACGAAGATTCTTCTTTGTTATTTACACAAATGCAAGAAACATGGAAAAGAAAATAGAAGAATTGGTTGATTTGTGCATGATGGAAAATGAGGAGAAATCAAAATCAAGATTGGATTTGTTATTAACACTAAAAGAAAAGAAAACTTTAGAAGCTTTGAAGGTGAAGAAAACCATGGCTAGCTAACCTTACTTCCTTGCTAAAAACTTACTAAACTCCGTGATGGTGAATGCATGCCTCATGTTGATTCATCGGCATAGATTTGTCTTGCGTGTTGGTCTAATTACTTTCCCACTTGGATGACGGGTGATCATTCTTGGACTTGTCTTGTAGCCTCATAGATGCCATTGGCCTACAAATTAGACTTTCAATAATGGAATCAAAAGAGCTACACTCAAGGGATGCTAAGGAAGAAGATACAACATTCATTAATGGAAGTAAAGAAGTTGTACAACAAATAGCATATTGGTGATCCATCTCCATGTTCCATCAAGGCACTTGTTCTAGACAAGGCTCTAAATGAGGCACACATGAATCATATGGAGAATTACAACAAGATACTTGCCAAGCATGAAAGTAACCCATCGGAGAAGAGAAGATCATACACTTTGCAAGATTAAAGATAGCAATCACCCATGAGTTAGTAGTTAGCAAGGTACGTTGTTAGCTAGCCATGAGAAGAAAGAATTAGCTACTAGCCATTAGAAAAGCAAAACAAAGCATGAATAAAATTGCAAGTAAAGTAAAACTAGAAGTAAAGAAAGCAAGAGTTACTAGAAAATGCTCAAGTAGAGAAGAAGAGAATGGATCAATCCTTGCTTCACAAGTTGTCACCCTTGATGTACACAAGCTCTCTCTCTCTTACAACTCCCTTTTGCAGAATTTCTAGGGAAGAAGAAGGAGATGTAAAGAACTAAATCCTAGAGAAAAAATACAAAATTACAAAGCTTTATCCTATCATCTCTCCTCTTCTGTTCAGTCTTTTTACGAAGCCCTTGATCCAGTATTTATAGGCTCAGAGAGAAGCATCTAGAGCCAGGTTGTTGGAGCAAAATCCGGAGCTCCAACAACCTTACAACTGCCGCAAATTGGCGGGAAATCCCTGGATTTGGCGGCAATATCTGGGCCGTTGAGCCCAGATTTTTGGTACAGGTTCGTTGCGAAGTTGTTATCCACGTGGCCTTCTGGAAGATTTAGTTGGCGCGCGGATCTCTCCTGAATCCAGATTCAAATCTTGGGCTCTTTTTGGGCTTTTGAATTAATCTCTTTAATTATTGCTAATTAAAGAGATTTTGGGCTTTTCTCCTTTTGAGTGTGGACCTGTAAAAATATAGAGAAATGGATTAAAAATCATATTTTTATTTGTAATATGCATGGGAATAATGTGGTAAAATATGCAGAATTGTGTAACAATCACACCCCCACACTTATTCTTTTGCTCGTCCCGAGCAAAACAAAGAAAAGAAAAACTATACTACCAGTTTTATTACACCACTTTCGTAGGTGACACGATTGCACTGAGCGTGTGCAACAAGCCGTTAAACCTCTAGGTTACCCTAGAGGAGGAGTGTTGTCTCCTGAGGGTTTTCAGCGGATTACACCCACAAAATCCATAAAGAAAGAAGAACAAATGTTAGTATTTTGAAAATGCATTTTGAAAGAGAGACATGTTTTCGAACTATTTTTGCAAAAATATAAGTGATCTTAGGTCATAAGTCCACCTATAATCATTCTTTCTTAAACTTAGTCTCTATGCAAGATCTTGTCTTCAATTAAGGTAAGAATTCAAAATTGGATTGAATACTTTATCTTTCATAAAACCTAGATAATATGCACACCGTGCTCAGTGAAAATTTCTGGGATTTCAACTCCAACCATCAAGCCATTTATTATATTATATATATATATATATATATATATATATATATATATATATATATATATATATATATATATTTCTGTTTTTTTTTCTTCCCTTAGTTTAGGCTTTCTAGTTTACCCTTGTAGCGAGCCTTTAACCGATGACTCCCAAACCAGACGGTCTTAGGGCACCAGATGAGAAAACATCCCTCGGGTTTAAGGTCTCGAGTAAAAAAGGCCACAAAACTAAAGGGGATTATTTATTTCCTTTACCACCGTTAGGCGTGAATAATCATGCTTCTTGAGGCACATTTATCCAGCTTAATAGGTGATGTTTTATTACATCTTTATTTTTCTTTCTTTTTTTTATTTTTATGGCATTTTTGGTCTTTGTCTCTATCCCAAGAAATGTGTAAGTGTAAAGTGCATATTTATCTAAGGTAAAAGTTCAAGATAAAAATATCTCACCAATTTTACTTACTTAGCCTATAATTTTAAAGAAGATCTATTATTTCAACTAGGTTTAAGATGTCATAATTAAGGCTTTCTTAATTTCTAAGATACATCTTAATCTTCTTAAAAATAGATCAAAACTTTGTCTCTTATTTCAAAAAGTTTTTAATTTATTTTTTTATATTTTTTTTATTTTATTTCTATTTTTGTAAAAGAAATGTAAAAGAAAGAAAATCTAAAAACTCTATGTTAGTAAACCCTCCCCCACACTTATTTCATGCATTGTCCTCAATGCATCATGATATATGTATGCATGAAATAGGTAAGAGGTAAAAAACTTTTATTTACAAAAAAGTGCAAAAAATTATTTACAAAGAATATATACAAGTATAACCATTACCTAGGCTTTTGGTCGTTTTCCTCTGGCCCGTTTCCCATCGTTCCAGTGCGTCTGCTTTCGTGAGCTCAATTGGGAAACGGTTTGAATTATTTTAGCCCTAGGTATTTCCAGATTCAATTTTTTATTAGTATCATTCACCCTCATTCCACCACATTGTTCACTAAAAAATTCCTTATCACCACTCTCACTCTGAATCTCATCACTTCCAATGTTAAGGAATTTCAGCTCCTCTCCATATAATTCTTCAAAACTAAGGTCAACATCCGGAAGTGGACAATCAGCTAACCTACCCCGAGTTGACTCATCTAGACACATGATCTCATCAGCAAACAGGTCTTCAAAGGATATATCAATCGGAGGTTCAGATACAGTCACAGTTGGCTCATTGAAGGTAAAAATATCCAAATCAACTTTCCCCTGTTGAAAGGGTACTCGGATAAGAGAATCACCAGATTGTGACTCATCTTTTGGATCTTCACCTTCTTCCTCATAATTGTTACTAATGAAGCTAACCTCAAATGTTTGATCTTGTGTTTTACGAGGTTGTGTGTGGAAGACAGTGAATTCATGCATCATGTTACCAAAGGTCAACCTCATTGATCCATTCCGGCAATTAATAATGGCATTTGCAGTAGCCAGGAATGGTCGTCCCAAAATGACAGGAATTTGAGCCCTTTGATTGGAATTTGACACAGGTTTTGTTTCAAGGACTACAAAGTCAACAGGATAAATGAATTCCCCAACCTTGACAAGGACATCGTGAATTTCCCCCTTGGGTCTAGTGACAGAGCGATCAGCCAATTGGATAGTCATTTGGGTAGGACGGAGATCACCTAACCCTAATTGTTGGTACACAGAGAAAGGCAGGAGATTGATGCTGGCCCCCAAATCAAGAAGTGCCCTATTAATGGTAGTCTGTCCTATGATGCATGAAATGGTGGGGCTACCTGGGTCTTTGTATTTAACAGGAGTTGGACCATTGAGCAGCTCGTTGATGGATGATGCTAGGAAGACTTTTTTAGGGACTTGTGTTTTCCTCTTCTTGGTGCACATTTCCTTTAAGAATTTGGCATATGATGGCACTTGTTGTATGGCATCAAGAAGAGGGACATTAATTTGGACCTTATTGAACATTTATTTTATCTTCTCCATGTGAGCATTTGTCTTGGGATTCTTAAGCCTATTTGGAAATGGTACAACAGGCTTATAAGTTTGCTCATCTACCTTTTCTTTCCCCTTGGCTTTTGAAGTGGATGGCTCTGAACTAGGGGATGGTTTGTCAGAAGCTGGTTGTATTGGGACAGGAGGTGTTGGCTTTGGTGCTGGATGAGATGGTGGACTAGAAACCTTATTATCGACTTGTTTTTCAGATCTCAGGGTATGAATAGCATGACATTGACTGGGTCCTGAATCTTTCACTTCATTTAAAGGGAAGTGATGTTTGGGATTTGGCACTGGCTGGCTTGGAAGCATACCTTTTTGTCTCTCATTAGCTAATTGCCCTAATTGGACCTGAATTCTATCCATATCCTGTTGATGATGGTTCATCATTGAAGCTTGGGTCTTGGTTAAGGATTCTATCATTTTCATCAACTCTGATATTTTATCATCTGAATTATTCTGGGGTGGATGTTGATGATATGGAGATTGGAATTGTGAATGGTAATATGGTGGGTTCTGATATGGTTGTGAATGTGGTGGACTTTGAGACGGATGAACATACAGTGAATTATGATTGAAACTGGATATGTGAGACTGAGCATTATAAGGATGTGGAAGTGGTGGCCTATGATGCTCAGGACCAGACTGACTCCCTGAAAAATTTGGATGGTTCTGCCATCCCGAATTATATGTGTTGAGTATGGGGGTCTGGTAAAAGCTGCATTCAGGTTCTCCTGATATGATTGGGGCTGATACACAGGACACTCCTCAAAGACATTTTTAAGATCATGACAGTAGGTGCAACCCGGTTTGATCACTGGTGATGGGTTGACCTGATTTACAACAGAATTTCCTTTTGACTCAAGCAGTTCTATCATCTTCATTAATTGTGTAATCTTGACATCTGCAGCTAGAGAGGATTCTATGGAGTGCGTACCAGTTCTGGAAGTGGTGGGAATGGATTTATCAGGACATGACTCCCACTGAATGGTTTTCTCAGCTAGGGTTTCAAAGAGATCCCACCCCTGATGCTCATCTTTCTTCAAAAATTCTCCTTGGCACATGGATTCAAGGAGGGTTTTCGTTTGGTAATCTAAACCGTCATAGATAATCTGGCACAGACGCCATTTCTCTATGCCGTGATGAGGACATAGGGCTAGAAGGTCTTTGAAACGCTCAAGATACTTCCAGAAAGGTTCATTTGGTTCCTGCCTGAATTGCATTATATTCTTTCTCATGAGGGCTGTTTTGTGGATAGGATAGAATTTCTTAAGAAAGACTTTTACAAAATCCTCCCATGAAGATATGGAACTGACGGGAAGATTGTAAAGCCACTTCTTAGCTAAATCCTTAAGTGCAAACGGTATGAACCGTAACCTAACAGCATCCTCGGTCAGTTGGGAAATTCTCATCATTTGACATACCTCTTCAAACTCACGAATAAAGAGGTACGCGTCCTCAGACTCAAGACCATGGAATCGGGGAAGTGTATTAATGAATTGCGGTTTCAGCTCGAAGTGATTTCCATTAGGTTCGGGGAGAAGAATGCAAGATGGAAGGGAGGTGCGAATCGGATAAAATCGATCTTGAAGTGAGACGTTGTTTTCCATAATGTCAAGTGGTAGTGTAAGTGCAAGTGTAGAAAGTCTATCAAGTCTTGCAGAATTTGGATCACGAAACCACTCTCGCATATACAATCACAAACAACGTGCACCGATCACACCAGCGAAAAAGACAGAAAAAATAACAGACAAAGAAAAATCAATCCAAGCTTCTAGGATTCCTGGACCTAGACGACTCCTAACTGATTAGATCGTCCACAGGAGGTTTAGTGCAGACTTTGACTATAAGCTAATCAGCCAGGGAAGGGCAAGGTTGGTGGGAGGTTTTCCGTCAGAGACGTTCCTTAATTAAGTAACCAGCAACCTTCGGGCTTTCGGCCCTCAATCCCTTTCCTAGACACTGATTTTACAAAAGTCAATTTCCAACACTTTTCCCCTTAGGATAATCTCCTAAGTGAGTCCGGATGTCCCTAGGGCCAACGTCTAGCAATTTTTATTTACAAGCTTGGGATTGTGAGTGCGTGGGAAAATGGTTTGTGGGCTAAGGAAGAGGTGATAAAATCCCCACCTTATCTTTTTTATGGGTTTTGCCCTTAAAATCGATTTGTGCAAGTGTAAGATATTAACAAACAAGGTTCACTCAAAGCGTAATTAAATCAAACAAAGAGTGAGTCCTAGTCAATATGCAATGCTCACGTACCTTGCCTCCAGCACTCTTCAACAGTAAAAGTAAAGAAATTGAAAGACACGTGCCTAGTATGCAAATGTCTAAACAATTTTTAACTTTGCAACAAATTTTTTACTGTTGATTAGCAGATATAAGGTGAAGCATACAAGATTTTAAGTATTGCAGCAGCTGTATTTTTGCAGAGAAGCAAGCTCTGCAGAAAAGTGGTCAGTAGTCAACTCTTCCTTGCCGCAATTCTGTGGCAAAAACCCAGAATTTGCGGCAATTCAGAGGGATCCTGGTCTCTGCTTTCGAGAGCAGAGGCCCAGGTCCACTTATATGTTTCTGCAATGCAAAATTTCCTGTTTCTTCAACCTGTAACCTGCAACAGAGAAGAAGATTCGTTTAGTTCTTCACCTTAAAGAAAATCCGTTGCTCTCCCCGTCAACGGCGCCAAAAATTTGATTGGGAAGGAATAGTGTTGTAGATTGCACAGATATGATGTAAAAGAAAGAAGGTTTAGAGTCAACCTTTGTGCTTGATCAATCCACAAATGTATTTATAAGGTCAATGTATCCTTTCCAATCTCCGTTATAGCAAGGGCTATACCAAATCGATTCTCAGGGAGAGCTAGCGATGGAAGCGTTACGGTTCGTAGTGAAGCAAGAAAACGAAGATTCTTCTTTGTTATTTACACAAATGCAAGAAACATGAAAAAGAAAATAGAAGAATTGGTTGATTTGTGCATGATGGAAAATGAGGAGAAATCAAAATCAAGATTGGATTTGTTATTAACACTAAAAGAAAAGAAAACTTTAGAAGACTTTGAAGGTGAAGAAAACCATGGCTAGCTAACCTTACTTCCTTGCTAAAAACTTACTAAACTCCGTGATGGTGAATGCGTGCCTCATGTTGATTCATCGGCATAGATTTGTCTTGCGTGTTGGTCTAATTACTTTCCCACTTGGATGACGGGTGATCATTCTTGGACTTGTCTTGTAGCCTCATAGATGTCATTGGCCTACAAATTAGACTTTCAATAATGGAATCAAAAGAGCTACACTCAAGGGATGCTAAGGAAGAAGATACAACATTCATTAATGGAAGTAAAGAAGTTGTATAACAAATAGCATATTGGTGATCCATCTCCATGTTCCATCAAGGCACTTGTTCTAGACAAGGCTCTAAATGAGGCACACATGAATCATATGGAGAATTACAACAAGATACTTGCCAAGCATGAAAGTAACCCATCGGAGAAGAGAAGATCATACACTTTGCAAGATTAAAGATAGCAATCACCCATGAGTTAGTAGTTAGCAAGGTACGTTGTTAGCTAGCCATGAGAAGAAAGAATTAGTTACTAGCCATTAGAAAAGCAAAACAAAGCATGAATAAAATTGCAAGTAAAGTAAAACTAGAAGTAAAGAAAGCAAGAGTTACTAGAAAATGCTCAAGTAGAGAAGAAGAGAATGGATCAATCTTTACTTCACAAGTTGTCACTCCTTGATGTACATAAGCTCTCTCTCTTACAACTCCCTTTTGCAGAATTTCTAGGGAAGAAGAAGGAGATCTAAAGAACTAAATCCTAGAGAAAAAATACAAAATTACAAAGCTTTATCCTACCATCTCTCCTCTTCTGTTCAGTCTTTTTACGAAGCCCTTGGTCCAGTATTTATAGGCTCAGAGAGAAGCATCTAGAGCCAGGTTGTTGGAGCAAAATCCGGAGCTCCAACAACCTTACAACTGCCGCAAATTGGCGGGAAATCCCTGGATTTGGCGGCAATATCTGGGCCGTTGAGCCCAGATTTTCTGGTACAGGTTCATTGCGAAGTTGTTATCCACGTGGCCTTCTGGAAGATTTAGTTGGCGCGCGGATCTCTCCTGAATCCAGATTCAAATCTTGGGCTCTTTTTGGGCTTTTGAATTAATCTCTTTAATTATTGCTAATTAAAGAGATTTTGGGCTTTTTCTCCTTTTGAGTGTGGACCTGTAAAAATATAGAGAAATGGATTAAAAATCATATTTTTATTTGTAATATGCATGGGAATAATGTGGTAAAATATGCAGAATTGTGTAACAATCACCTTGTTTCTAGTATTAGTTGGCAAGTTTGACAAAAAGTCAAACTTTCGACGATTGGCCAATCTAGGCCTTATAAGAACCGAGTAGTACGGGGAGAAAATGTGATTATCAAGAGTCAGGAGTAGTATTACATAGTTTTTATGTACAATTATCACCAATTGACCTTGTTTCTAGTCTTAATTGGGAAGTTTGACTAAAAGTTAAGCATTCTTCCCTGATTGGCCTGAAGTAAGCCATATATAAGCGCCAAATAGGGTCCAAACGGGGAGAAAACGTGGCTCTCAAGAGCCTATGTAAAAATACTACCAATTAAACTTAATTCTACTATTAATTGGGAAGTTTGACCAAAAGTCAAATTTTCAGCCCCGATTGGTCTGAACTAGGCCTTATAAGAGACGAATAAGGCCTAAATTGGGAGAAAATGCGATTTTCAAGAACTAAAAGTGGAATTACATAGTTCTATGTATAAATACTACCAATTATCCTTGTTTCTAGTCTTAATTGGCGAGTTTAATCAAAAGTCAAAAGCCCGATTAACATGAATTAGGCCTTATAAGAGTTAAGTGGGCCTAAACGGGGAGAAAACATGAGTTTTAACAGCCAGAAGGGATATTACATAGTTTCTATTTATAATACTGCCAATTAACCTTATTTCTGGAATTAATTGGGAAGTTTGATAAAAATCCAAACTTTTAGCCCCGATTGGACTAAACTAAGCCTTATAAGAGCCGAATAGGAAAAAATATGGGGAAAACGTGGTTTATATATACAATTACTTTAAATTAATCTTGTTTCTAGTATTAATTGAGAAATTTTGATCAAAAGTCAAACTTTTAACACTGATTATCCCGAACAAGGCCCTAAAAAGCTGAAGAAGGTCAAATCGGGGAGAAAACGTGATTCTCAAGATACAGGAGTAGTATTACATGCTTTGTAAGTACAAATAATACTAATTAACCCTATTTCTAGTCTTAATTGGGAAGTTTGACTAAAAGTCAAACTTTCAGCCTCGAGTGGTTCGCCCTATGCCTAAGAAGAAAATGTGGTTATCAAAGGCCATGAGTGGTATTACATTATTTCTATATACAAATACTATCAATTAACCTTATTTCTAGTCTTAATTGGTAAATTTAACTAAAAGTCAAACTTTCATCCCCGATTAGCCTGTGCTAAGTCATATAAAAGCAGAATAGGACTTAAACGGGGAGAAAACATTGTACTTAGAGCCGAAAGTGGTATTACATATTTTCTTTACACAAATACTATTAATTAACCTTATTTCTAGTTTTAATTAGAAAGTTTGATCAAAAGTCAAACTTTCAGCCTCGATTGGCCTGGCCTTGGCCTTTTAGGAGCCGAATAGGGAACAAATATAGGGAAAACGTGATTATTAAGAGACGAGAGTAGTATTACATAGTTGCTATGTAAAATTACTACCAATTAACCTTATTTCGAGTCTTAAATAGGAAGTTTGATCAAAAGTCAAATTTTCATCTCGATTGGCCTGAACTAGGCCATATAAGGGCTGAATATGGCTTAAATGGGAGAAAACATGATTTTTAAGAGTCGGGAGTGGTAATACATTGTTTCGATACATAAATACTATTAATTAAACCTATCCTAGTCTTCATTGGGAAGCAAAATCAAAAGCCAAACATTCAACTCCGATTGGCCTCAACATGGCCTTATAAGAGCTGAATATGAAAGAAACATAGAGAAAACTTGGTTTTCAAGAGTTAGGAGTAGTATTACATAGTTTCCATTTAATAATACTATTAATTAAACTTATTTATAATCTTAATTGAAAACTTTGATCAAAAGCCAAACTTTCAGCCCCGATTGATCTAAACTAAGCCTTATAGGAGTAACATAGGGAACAAATATGGCAAAAAAATGGTTCCAAAGAGTAGGGAGTTTACATAGCTTTTATATAGAATTACTTCCAATTAACCTTGTTGCTAGTATTAATTAGGAAGTTTGACAAAAAAAATAAACTTTCAGCCAGATTGGCCTCACCTAGGCCTTATAAGTGCCGAGTAAAGCTCACACAGGGATAAAACGTGGTTATCAAGAGCTGGGAGTAGTATTACATAATTTTTTATATACAATTACTACAAATTAACCTTGTTTCTAGTCTTAATTAGGAAGTTTGATCAAAAGTCAAAATTTTATCCTTGATTGGCAGAAGAAGGCCATATAAGAGCCAAATTGGGCCCAAGTGGGGAGAAATGTGATTCTCACATAATGTTTTATGTCCAAATACTATCAGTTAACCTTATTTTTAGTTTTAATTAAAAGTTTGACCAAAAGTTAAATTTTCAGCTCCGATTGGTCTGGACTAGGCCCTATAAGAGACGAATAGGGCCTAAATTGGTGAAAATGTGATGTTCAAGAACAGTGAGTGATATTACATAGTTTTTATGTATAAATACTACCATTTAACCTTGTTTCTAGTCTTAATTGACAAGTTTGACCAAAAGTCAAACTTTCAGCCCCAATTGGCCTGAATTAGGCCTTATAAGAGTCGAATGGGCCTATACAGGGAGAAAAAGTAATTTTCAAGAGGCGGAGTAGTATTACATAGTTTTAATGTACAAATACTTTCAATTAAACTTATTTCTAATCTTAATTGGAAAATTTGATCAAAAGCCAAACTTTCAACTCTGATTGGCCTTAACAAGGCCTTATAAGAGCCGAATGGGGAACAAACATGGAAAAAAGTTTATTCTCAAGAATCGGGAGTAGTATTACATAGTTTCTTGGTACAAATACTATTAATTAATATTTTTAGTCTTAATTGGAAAGTTTAACCGAAAACCAAACTTTCAGCCCCGATTGGTCTAAATTAGGCCTTAGAGGAGCCGAATAGGGTATAAACATGGGAAAAAGTGGTTCTTAAGAGTTGGGAGTAGCATTACATAGTTTCTATATACAATTCTTTCAATGAACCTTGTTTCTAGTATTAATTGAAAAGTTTGACAAAAATTCAAACTTTTCAGCCCGATTGGTCTGAACTAGGCTTTATAAGAGCCGATTAGGGCCTACACAGGGGTTAAAGTGGTTCTCAAGAGCTGGGGGTAGTATTACATAGTTTCTATGTACAATTACTGCCAATTAACTTTATTTTTACTCTTAATTGGGAAGTTTAACCAAAAGTCAAACTTTCATCTCCGATTGGCCTAAAGTGGGTCATAAGAGCCAAATGGGGCAAGATGGGGAGAAAATGTGATTCTCAAGAGCCGAATGTGGTATTACATAGTTTATATGTGCAAATACGATCAATTATTCTTATTTTTAGTCTTAATTGGAAGTTTCACCAAAAGTCAAATTTTCAGCCACTATTGGTCTGAATTAAGCCTCATAAGAGATGAATTGGGCCTAAATTGGGAGAAAACGTGATTTTTAAGAACCTAAAGTGGTATTACGTAGTTTCTATATATAAATACTACAAATTACCCTTTTTTCTAGTCTTAATTGGCAAGTTTGACCAAAAGTCAAACTTTCAGCTCCTATTGGCCTGAATTTGGCCTTTATAAGAGTTGAATTGGCCTAAATGGGGAGAAAACGTGATTTCTATAAGCGATAAGGGATATTACGTAGTTTCTATGTATAAGTACTGCCAAATAACCTTGTTTCTAGTCTTAATTAGAAAGTTTGATCAAAAGCCAAAGCTCAACCTTAATTGGACTAAACTAAGCCTTATAAGAGCCGAATAGGGAACTAACATGGGGAAAATGTGGTTCTCAAGAGCCGAAAATAATAATACATAGTTTCTATGTACAATTATTTCCAATTAACCTTGTTTTTAGTATTAATTGGGAAGTTTGATGAAAAGTCAAACTTTCTACCCTAATTGGCCTAAATAAGGCCCTATAAAAATAGAGTAGGGCCCAAACAGGGAGAAAACATGGTTATCAAGATACGAGAATAGTATTAATATGCTTTCTAAGTACAAATAATTCCAATTAACCCTACTTCTAGCCTTAATTGAAAAGTTTGACCAAAAGTCAAACTTTCAGCCTTTATTGACCCCGATTGGACTAAACTAGGGCTTAAAAAGTAGAAAAGGGCCTAAACAAAAGAAAATATGGTTTTCAAGAGCTGTAAGTGAAATAATATTGTTTCTATATACAAATATTACCAATTAACCTTATTTCTAATCTTAATCAGTAAATTTGATCAAAAGTTAAACTTCCATCCCCGATTGGCCTGAATTAGGCCATATAAAAGCCGAATAGTGGTGTTACATAACTTTTACGTATAAATACTGCTAATTAACCTTATTTCTAGTTTTAATTGAAAAGTTTGATTAAAAGTCAAACTTTCAGCCTCGATTGGCCGGCTAGGCTTAGGAGAGCCGAATAGTTAAAAAACGTGTGAAAATGTGCCATCAAGAGACGAGAGTTATATTACATAGTTTCTATGTACAATTAGTACCAATTAACCTCATTTCAGTCTTAAATGAGAAGTATGACCAAAAGTCAAATTTCTATCTCTTATTAGCCTGAACTAGGCCATATAAGAGCCAAATAGGGCCTAAACAAGAAGAAAATGTGATATTGAAGAGCCTGCAGTGATATTACATAGTTTTTATGTAAAAATACTTCTAAATAGACTAATTTCTGTCTTAATTTGAAGGTTTGACCAAAAGTCAAACTTTTAGCCCTAATTTGACCAGACTAGCCTTCTAAGAGTCGAATAGGGCCTAAACGTGGAGAAAATGTGATTTTTCAGAGTTGAGAGTGGTATTACATAGTTTCGATTTACAAATATTATCAATTAAACCTATTTCTAGTTTTAATTAGAAAGTTTGATCAAAAGCCAAACTTTGAACCTCGATTGGCCTCAACAAGGCCTTATAAGAGTTGAATAGGAAACAAACAAGGGGAAAACTTTGTTCTCAAGAGTCAAGAGTACTATTACATAATTCCATGTGCAAATACTATTAATTAAACTTATTTCTAGTCTTAATTGGAAAGTTTGACCAAAAGCCAAACTTTCAACCCCGATTGGCCTAAACTAGGCCTTATATGAGCCGAATAAGAACAAAAATGAGGAAAAAGTGGTTCTCAAGAGTTGGGAGTAGTATTACATAGTTTTGATGTACAGTTACTTTCAATTAGCCTTTTTTCTAGTATTAATTGGGAAGTTTGATAAAAAGTCAAACTTTCAGCCCGACTGGACTGAAACTTTATATTACTACTCCCGGATCTTGAGAATCATAATTCTCCCCGTGTGAGCCCTACTCGGCTCTATTAAGTCTTAATTGTGAAGTTGACCAAACATCAAACTTTCATCACCAATTCACCTGAAAAGGCCATATACGAGCCCAATATGACCCAAATTGGGAGAATATATAGTCCTCAAGAGCCGAGAATTGAATTACATAGTTTGACCAAAAGTCAAACTTTCAGCCTCGATTAATCTGAATTAGGTCTTGTAAGAGCCGAATGGGCCTAAACAGAGAAAACATGATTTTTAATAGCTGAGAAGGGTATTACATAGTTTCTATGTATAATACTATCAATTAACCTTATTTCTAGTCTTAATTGGGAAGTTTGATCAAAAGTCAAACTTTCAACCCCGATTGGCCTCAACGAGGCCTTATAAGAGCCATATAGAGAACAAACATGAGGAAAACTTGGTTCTCAAAAGTCGAGAGTAGTATTACATAGTTTCCATGTACAAATAATATTAATTAAACATATTTCTAGTTTTAATTTGAAAGTTTGACCAAAAAATAAACTTTCAGTCCAGATTGGCCTAAACTAGGCCTATAGGAGCTGAGTAGGGAAAAACATGGGAACACGTTTTCTCAAGAGTCAAGAGTAGTATTATATAATTTTTATGTACAATTACCTCCAATTAACTTTTTTTTCTAGTATTAATTGGGAAGTTTGACAAAAAAGTCAAACTTTCGGCCTGATTGGTCTGAACCTAGGCCTTATAAGAGCCGAGTAGGGCCCATACGGTTTAGCCCCGATTGGACTAAATTAGGCCTTATAAGAGCCAAATAGGGCCAAAATGGGGAGAAAACATGGTTCTTAAGAGGCAGGAGTGGTATTACATAATTTATATGTAAAATTACTATAAATTAATTCTATTTCTAGTCTTAATTGGGATGTTTGATCAAAAGTCAAACTTTCACCCCCAATTGGCCCAAAAATTAGGCCTTATATGAGCCGAATAGAGAATTAAAAGTGAGGAAAACGTGATTTTCAAGAGACAGGAGTGGTATTACATAGTTTTTATGAACAAATACTATCAATTAAACTTATTTCTAGTATTAATTGAGAAGTTTGATAAAAATCCAAACTTTCAGCCACGATTGTTCTAAATAGGCCTTATAAGAGTCGAATAGAGCCAAAACAGAGAGAAAAACATGGTTCTTAAGAACCGAGAGTGGTATTACATAGTTTCTATATACAATTAATATAAATTAATCTTTTTCTAATCTTAATTGGGTCGTCTGGGTAAAAGTTAAACTTTCAGTCCTAATTAACCTGAACTAGGCCTTATAAGAACCGATAATGAAAAAAAGTGGGGAAAACGTGGTTCAAAGAGCTGGGAATAGTATTACGTAGTTTCTATGTACAATTACAGCCAATTAACCTTGTTTTTAACCCTAATTGGGAAGTTTGATAAGAAGTCAAACTTTCTTCCCTGATTGGCCTGAACTAGGCCATATAAGAGCCGAATAGGGCCTAAATAGGGAGAAAATATGATTTCAAAAACCGAAAGTGGTATTGTTGCATAGTTTTTTATGTACAATTACTTCCAATTAGGCTTTTTTATTGTATTAATTGGAAAGTTTAATTAAAAGTCAAACTTTCATCTCCAATTGGCCAGAACTGGGTCATATAAGAGATGAATATGGCCCAAACGTGGAAGAAAATATGGTTCTTAAGAGCCGGGAGAGGTATTACATAGTTTCTATTATGAATATTATAAATTAACCACATTTCTAATCTTAATTGGGAAGTTTGATCCACAGTCAAACTTTCAGCCCCGATTAGACTAAACTAGCCCTTATTAGAGCCGAGAGTAATATTATATAATTTTTATTTACAATTACTATAAATTAACCTTGTTTCTAGTCTGAATTAGAAAGTTTGATTAAAAGCCAATCTTTCAGCCCTGAAGTAGGCCTTATAAGAGCCGATTAGGGCCCAAACAGGGTGAAAACGCGGTTCTTAAGTGTCGAGAGTGGTATTAAAATATTTTTTTTGTACAAATACTACAAATTAACCTTATTTCTATTTTTAATTGAGAAGTTTGAGCAGAAGTCAAACTTTCAGCACTGAAGAGCCAGAGCTAGGCCTTATAAGAGTCGAATAGGGAATAATAAACATGTGGAAAATATTATCAAGAGCTGGGAGTAGTATTATATAGTTTATATGAATAATTAATATTAATTAACCTTGTTTCTAGTCTTAATAAGAAAATTTGACAAAAAGCCAAACTTTTTTCGGGCCGGTTGGCTAGAACTAGGCCTTATAAGAGCCAAGTAGGTCCCAAATGGGGAAAAAATATAGTTCTCAAGAGTCTGGAGTTGTATTACATAGTTTTTATATATAATTACTACCAATATACCTTATTTTTAGACTTAATTAGGAAGTTTAACCAAAAGTCAAAATTCCAGCCCCGATTTATCTGAACTAGGCCTTATAATAGCCGAATAGGGCCCGTACAGGGAGAAATATGATTTTAAGAGTCGTGAGTGGTATTATATAGTTTCTATGTGCAAACACTACCAATTAACCTTATTTCTAGTCATAATAGGGAAGTTTGACCAAAAGTCTAACTTTAAACCCCATTGGCCTGAACTAGGTCTTATAAGAGCTGAGTATACGACCTAAACGGGGAGAAATCATGATTTTCAAAAGTCAGGAGTGGTATTACATAGTTTCCATGTACAAATGCTGTCAACTAAACTGATTTCTACTCTTAATTTGAAAGTTTGACTAAAAACCAAACTTTCAGCCCTGATTGGCCTAAATTAGGCTTTATAAGAGTCGAATAGGGAAAAAACATGGGGAAAACATGATCGTCAAGAGTTGGGAATAATATTACATAATTTCTATGTACAAATTATCATTTAAACCTATTTCTATTCTTAATTGGGAATTTTAACCGAAAGCCAAACTTTCAGCTCTGATTTGCCTAAGTAGGTCTTATTAAGAGCCAATTGGTAACAAATATAGGAAAATGTAGTTCTCAAGAGTCAAGAGTAGTATTACATAGTTTTATATATAATTACTTTCAATTAACTTTGTTTCTTATAGTAATTGGAAAGTTTGATAAAAAGTCATACTTTTGACCCTGATTGGCCTGAATAAAACCATACATAAGAGTCAACTAGGCCCAAATAGGGAGAAAATATGGTTCTCAAGAGCCAGGAGTAGTATTACATAGTTTCTATGTACAATTACAACCAATTAACTTTGTTTATAGTTTTAATTGGGAAGTTTGACTAAAAATCAAACTTTCAATCCCGTTTAGCCTGAATTAGGCCATATAAGAGCAAAATTTGGGTCCAAACAGGAAGAAAAAGCGGTTCTCAAGAGTCGACAGTGGTATTACATAGTTTATATGTACAAAAATACTACTAATTAACCTACTTTATAGTCTTAGTTGGGATGTTTGACCAAAAATCAAACTTCAGACCTGATTGGTTTAAACTAGGCTTTATAAGAGCCAAATAGGGCCTAAACAGGGAGAAAATGTCATTTTCCAGAGCCGTGATATTATTCCATAGTTTCTATGTTTAAATATTATTGATTAACCTTATTTCTAGTATTAATTAGGAAGTTTGACCAAAAGTCAACTTTTAGTTCCGATTGGCTGTACTTGGCATTATATGAGCCGAATAGGGCTTAACGGCGAGAAAACGTGATTTTTAAGAGCCGTTAGTGATATTGCATAGTATGGTTCTCCAGAGCTGAGAGTAGTATTACAATCTTTCTATGTATAAATTACTACCAATTAACCATGTTTCTTGTCTTAATATGAAAGTTTGACCAAAAGTCAATCTTTTATCCCTGATTGGCCTGAATTAGGCCATATAAGAGCCAAATAGGGCCTAAACGGAGACAAAACATAATTTTTAATAGTCGAGAGTGGTATTACATAGTTTCTATGTACAAATATTATCAATTAACTTATTTTTAGTCTTAGTTGAAAATTTTAACCAAAATTTTTAGTCTTGATTTGGCTTTAATTAGGCCTTATAAGAGCCAAGTAGGGCTAAACGCGGAGAAAGCATGACTTTCAATAGTTAGGAGATGTATTACATAGTTTATATACATAAACACTATCAATTAAATTAATTTCTAATCTTAATTGAAAGTTTTACTAAAAGACAAATTTTCAGCCCTGATTGGCCTAAACTAGGCCTTATAAGAGCCAAATAGGGAATAAATATAGGGAAAACATCGTTCTTAAGAGTCGGGAGTAGCCTTCATAGTTTCTATGTACAATTACTTTCAATAACCTTGTTTCTATTATTAATTGTGAAGTTTGACCAAAAGTCCTTTCGGTCCGATTGGCCTGAATATGCCTTATAATAGCTGAGTTAGGACCTAAATGAGGAGAAAATGGTGTTCTCAAGAGCCGAGAATAGTATTACATAGTTTCTTTGTGCAGTTATTGTAAATTAATCTTATGTCTAGTCTTAATTTAGAATTTTAACTAAATGCCAAACTTTTATCCCAATTGGGATCAACTAGGGCACATAAGAGCCGAATAGGGCCTAAACAGGAAGAAAATTTGATTCTCAAAATTCGGGAGTGGTATTACATAGTTCTATATACAAATATTACCAATTAACCTTATTTCTAGTCTTAATTCGGAAGTTCATCCGAAAGTCAAACTTTCAGAGCGATTGGCCTTAAGTAAGCCTTATAAGAGTCTAACAGGGAATAAACATAGAGAAAACATGATTTTCAAAAGCTGAGAGTAGTATCACATAGTTTCTATATGCAATTACTACTAATTAACCATGTTTAATGTTTTAATTAGGATGCTTGACCAAAAGCCTAAGTTTCAGCCCTCATTGGCTTGAGCTAGGCCTTATAAGAGGCGAGTATGACCCAAATGGGGAGAAAACGTGATTCTTAAGAGCCGAGAGTGGTATTATATAGTTTCTATATATAATTACTACCAATTAACCTTATTTCTAGTCATAATTAGAAAGTTATATCAAAAGTCAAACTTTTAGCCCCGATAGGCCTGAACTAGGGCTTATAAGAGCTGAAAAGAGAATAAACAAAGGAAAAACGTGATTTTGAAGAGCAAGGAGTTGTATTACATAGTTTCTATATATAGTTAATACTAATTAACCTTGTTACTCGTCTTAATTTGGAGGTTTAACCAAAAGCCAAACTTTCGGCCCCGATTGGACTGAACTACGCTTTATTAAAGCCGAGTAGGGCCCAAGTAGGGAGAAAACATGTTCTCAAGAGCCGGGGTAGTATTACATAGTTTGTATGTGCAATTCCTACCAATTAACTTTTGTTTCTAGTCTAAATTAAGAAGTTTGATCAAAAGTAAAACTTTCATCCCCCAATTTGCCTGAACTAGGCCATATAAGAGCCGAATAGGGCCTAAATGGGAAAAAACATGATTTTCAAGAGCCGAAGTGGTATTACCTAGCTTCTATGTAAAAATATTATCAATTAAACTTATTTCTATTCTTCGTGAGAAAATTTAACCAAAAGCCAAACTTTCACCCCGATTGGCCTAATAAACCTTATGAGGCCCGAATAGGGAACAAACATGGAGAAAACGTGATTCTCAGGAGTGGGAAGTAGTATTACATAATTTCTATGTACAAATACTATCAATTAAACATATTTCTAGTCTTAATTGAGAAGTGTGACCAAAAATCAAACTTTTATCCCCGATTATCCTGAACTAGGCCATGTAAGAGCCGAATAGAGCCCAAAAGGGGGAAAACATGGTTCTTACGAGCAGAGAGTGGTATTAAATTATTTCTATGTATAAATCCTACCAATTAACCTTATTTCTTATCTTAATTGGAAAGTTTGATCAAAAATCAAACTTTCATTCTGGATGGACTAAACTACGACTTATAAGGGCCGAATAGCGAACAAACATGTGGAAAACGTGGTTCTCAAGAACCAGAAGTAGTATTACATAGTTTATATATATAATTACTACTAATTAATCTTTTTTCTAGTCTTAATTGGAAAGTTTAACTAAAAACTAAACTATAGGCCTTGATTAGCTTAAACTAGGCCTTATAAGAGTCGAAGGGCCAAAATAGGGAGAAACGTTATTTTCATTAGCTAAGAGTAGTATTACATAGTTTCTATATACAAATATTACTAATTACCCTTATTTCTAGTTTTTATTGGAAAGTTTGGCTTTGACTAAAAGCCAAACTTTCAGCCTTAGTTGGCCTGAACTAGGCCTTATAAGAGCCAAATAGGGAACAAACACGGAGAAATTGTGATATTCAAGTGCCAAGACTAGTATTACATAGTTATACGTACAATTACAACAAATTTACCTTGTTTCTATTCTTAATTGAAAATTTTGATCAAAAGATAAAATTTTGTCCCCGATTGGCCTGAACTAGGCCATATTAGGGCCGAATAGGCCCCAAACAGATAGAAAACGTGGTTCTCATGATCCGAGAGTGGTGTTGCATAGTTTCTATGTACTAATACTATCAATTAACCTTATTTATAGTCTTAATTTAAAAGTTTGACCAAAAATCAAATTTTTAGCCACGATTGACCTGAATTAGACCCTATAATAAGAGCCGAATAGGGCCTAAACGAGAAGAAAATATGATTTTTAAGAACCGTGAGTTATTATGTAGTGTATAAGTATAATTACTATTAATTATTCTTATTTCTAATTTTAATCAGGAAGTTTAATCAAAAGTCAAAGTAAAAGCCCAGATTGGCTTGAAACTAAGCCTCATAAGAGCCGAATAGGTCCGAAATGGGAAAAAAACGTAATTTTCAAGAGCCCAGAGTGGTATTAAATAGTTTCTATGTACAAATATTACCAATTAACCTTATTTCCAGTCTTCATTGAGAAGTTTGAGAAAATGTCAAACTTTCAGCTGCGATTGCCTTGAGTTAGGCATTATAAGAGCCGAATGGGCCTAAAAGGGAAGAACAAACTGTTCTCAATAGCCGAAGTAGTATTACATAGTTTCTATATACAAACATTACTAATTAACCTTATTTCTAGTCTTAATTAGGAAGTTTGTACAAAAGTCAAACTTTTAACCCTAATTGTCCTGAACTTGGCAGTATATAAGAGCAAAATAAGGTCCAAAGAAAATATGATTTTTAAGAGTCAGGAGTGGTATTACATAGTTTTTATGTAAAAAATACTATCAATTAAACTTATTCTAGTTTTAATTGAAAAGTTTCACTAACAGTCAAACTTTTAACCCCGATTGGCCTGAATTATGCCTTATAAGAGATGAATAGGGCTTAAACAGGGGGAAAACGTGATTTTTAAGAGCTGGGAGTGGTATTACATTATTTCTACATACAATTACTATCAATTAAGCTTATTTCTAGTCTTAATTAGAAAGTTTCACCAAAAGCTAAACTTTCAACCCTGACTGGCCTAAACTAAGTCTTATAAGAGGCAAATAGGGAACAAACATGGAGGAAATATGGTTCTCAAGAGTTGGGAGTAGTTTTCATAGTTTTTGTGTCAATTACTTCCAATTAACCTTGTTTCTATTATTAATTGCAAAGTTTGACCAAAAGTCAAATTTTCGGCCTTAATTTGCCTAACTAGGCCTTATAAGAGTCGAGTTAGGGCTTAAACGGGGAGAAAATATTGTTATCAAAAGCTGAAAATAGTCTCATAGTTTCTTTATGCAATTACAACAAACTAACTGTGTTCTATAGTCTTAATTGGGAAGTTTAACTAAAATTCAAACTTCATTCCTGATTGGCCGGAACTAGGGCACATAAGAGCCGAATATGACCCAAATGGGAAAAAAATGTGGTTCTCGAGAGCCGGGAGTGGTATTACATAGTTTCTATATATAAATACTACCAATTAACCTTATTTCTAGTCTTAATTAGGAGATTAACTAAAAGTTAAATTTTCATCCCCGATGGCCTAAACTAGGCCATATAAGAGCCAAATAGGGCCTAAACGGCGTGAAAATGTGATTTTCAAGGGTCAGGAGTGGTATTACATAGTTTTTGTGTACAAATATTATCAATTAACTTATTTTTAGTTTTAGTTGAAAACTTTTACCAAAACTTTTTGTCCCGATTTGGCTTGAATTAGGCCTTATAAGAGCTGAATAGGGCCTAAACAGGAAGAAAACGTGATTTTCAATAGCCGAGAGTGGTGGTAATACATAGTTTATATGTATGAATACTATCAATTAAACTTTTTCCTAGTCTTAATTGGAAAGTTTCACCAAAAGCCAAATTTTCAGCCCCGATTGGCCTAAACTAAGCCTTATAAGAGCCAACTAGGGAACAAACATAGGAAAAAGTGATTTTCAAGAGCCAGGAGTAATATTATAAAGTTTCTATGCATAATTACTAGTAATTAACCTTGCTTCAGGTCTTAATCTGGATGTTTGACCAAAAGTCAAACTTTCAGCCCCGATGGGCCTAAACTAGACCATATGAGAGTCGAATTGGGAACAAACATAGGGAAAATGTGGTTCTCAAGAGTCGAGAGTAGTAATATATAGTTTTTATGTACAAATACTATCAGTTAGACTTATTTCTAGTCTTAATTGGGAAGTTTAACCCAAAGCCAAACTTTCAGCCCTTTTGGCCTAAACTAAGTCTAATTGGAGCCGAATAAGGAACAAACATGGAGAAAACATGGTTCTCAAGAGCTGGGAGTTGTATTATATAGTTTCTATATACAATTATCTCCAATTAACTTTATTTCTAGTATTAATTTGGAAGTTTGACAAAAGTCAAATTTTAAGCCCTGATTGGCCTGAACAAGACCATATAAGAGCTGAGTAGGGTCAAACGGGGAGAAACATGGTACTCAAGAGCCGAGATTAGTATTACATAGTTTCCATGAACAATTAGTACAAATTAACCTTGTTTCTAGTCCTAATTGGAAAGTATGACGAAAAGTCAAACGTTCATTCCCAATTAGCCAAACTAGGCCATATAAGATCCAAATATGGCCCAAAAGGGGGGAGAAAATGCTACCAGTTAACCTTATTTCTAACCTTAATTGGGGAGTCTGACCAAAAGTAAAAATCTCAGCCCCGATTGGTTCGAACTAAGGCTTATAAGAGTCAAATAAGTCCTAAAAAGGGAGAAAATGTGGTCTTCAAGAGCTGTGAGTGGTACTATATAGTTTCTATGTATAAATTATACTACTAGTTAACCTTGTTTCTAGTATTAATTAGAAAGTTTAACCAAAAGTCAAACTTTCAGCCCTGATTGGCCTGTATTAGGCCTTATAAGAGTTGTATATGGACTAAACAGGGAGAAAACGTGATTTTTATGAGTTAGGAGTGGTATTGTATAGTTTTGATGTACAAAAATTATCTATTAAACTTATTTTTAATCTTAATTTTGAAGTTTAACTAAATGCCAAATTTCAACCCCGATTGGACTAAATTAGGCCTTATATAAGAACCAAATAGAAAAAATATAGGGAAAACGTGGTTCTCAAGATCCAGGAGTAGTATTATTTTGTTTCTATGCACAATTACATCCAATTTACCTTGTTTCTAGTATTAATTGGGAAATTTGACCAAAAGTTAAACTTTCGGCCCTGATTGGCCTGAGCTAGGCCTTTGAAGAGTCGAATAGGGCCCAAACATGGCGAAAAGGTGATTCTCAAGAGTCAGGAGTAGTATTACATACTTTCTATATACAATTACTACCAATTAACTATATTTCTAGTCTTAATTAGAAAGTCTGACTAACTTTCATCCCTGATTGGCCTGAACTAGGACATATAAGAGCTGAAGAGGGCCCAATTGGGAGAAAAATGTGGTTCTCAAGAGCCAGAAATGGTAATACATAGTTTTTATATTCAAATACGATCAATTATTCTTATTTCTAGTCTTAATTGAGAAGTTTAACCAAGAGTCAAACTTTCAGCTCCGATTGGCCTGAACTAAGCCTTATAAAGAGCCGAATAGGGAAGAAAACGTAGTTTTCAATGGTCATGGGTGGTATTACACCGTTTTTATATACAAAAACTACCAATTAAGCTTGTTTCTTGTTGTACTTAGGAAGTTTAACTAAAACTCAAAATTTTATCCCGATTGGCCTAAACTGGCCATATAAGAGCCGAATAGGAACTAAAGGGGGAGAAAACATGGTTCTTAAGAGCTGAGGGTTGTATAACATAATTTCTAAGTACAAATACTACTAATTAACCTTTTTCTAGTCTTAATCTGCAAGTTTGATCAAAATTCAAACTTTCAGCCTCGATTGACCTGAACTAGGCCATATAGGAGATGAATAGGGAATAAACATGAGGAAGACGTAGTATTCAAGAGACAAGAGTAGTATTACGAAGTTTCTATGTACAATTACTACTAATTGAAAAGTTTGACTAAAAGTTAAACTTTCAGTATCGAGATTGGTCTGAACTCGGCCTTATTAGATCAAATATGGCCTAAACGGGGAGAAAAATGTGATTTTCAAGTGTTGAAAGTGGTATTGCATAGTTTCTATGTACAAATACTATAAATTAAACTTATTTCTAGTTCTAATTGGGAAGTTTGATAAAAGGTCAAACTGTCATTCTCGATTGGCCTGAACTAGGCTATATATAAAAGCCGAATAAGGCCTAAACAGGGAGAAAACGTGATTTTCAAAAGTCAGAAGTGGTATTACATAGTTTCTATATATAATTACTTCCTATTAAACTTGTTTCCAGTATTATCTTGGAAGTTTGACCAAAAGTCAAACTTTTATTCCAGAGCCTAAACTAAACTATATAAGAGGTGAATAGGACCCAAATGGGGAGAAAACGAGTTTTTTAAGAGCAAGGAGTGGTATTATATAGTTTCTATGCACAAAAACTATCAATTAACCTTATTTCTAGTTTTAATTGGGAAGTTTGATGAAAAGCCAAACTTCCGGCCCTGATTGGCCTAAACCAAGCCTTAGTAGGGCCCAAATGGGGAAAAACATGGTTCTTAAGAGCCGGGAGTGGTATGACATAGTTTCTATACACAAATACTATTAATTAACCTTATTTTTAGTCTTAATTGGGAAGTTTGATTAGAAGTAAAACTTTCAGCATTGATTGGCCTGAACTAACCTTTTAGGAGTCGAATAGGGAATAAAAATGGGGAAAATGTAGTTATCAAGAGCCGGGAGCAGTATTACATTGTTTATATGGACAATTTTACTAATTAACCTTTTTCTAATCTTACTTGGAAAGTTTGAACAAAAGCATAACTTTCGTCCCTGATTGGCCTGACTGGCCTTATTAGAGCCGAGTGATGCCTAAACAAGGAGTAAACATGATTTTCAGGAGCTGAGAGTGATATTATATAGTCTCTATGCACAAATACTATCAATTAACCTTATTTCTAGTTTTTTAATTAGAAAATTTGACTAAAAGTCAAAATTTCATCCCCGATTTGTCTGAACTAGGTCATATAAGAACCGAATAGGGTCAAAATTGGTAGAAAATATATTTTTCTTGAGCCGACAGTGGTATTACATAGTTTCTATGTAAATATAATACTAATTAACCTTATATGAGCCGAATAGTGTTAATTGGGAAGTTTGACCAAAAGTAACTTTCAGCCTCGATTGGCCGAACTAGTCCATATAAGAGCCAAATAGGGCCTAAATGGAAAGAAAACGTAGTTTTAAAGAGCCGTGAGTGGTATTACATAGTTTTTATGTACAAATACTACTAATTAACCTTATTTTTAGTCTTAATTGGAAAGTTTGACTAAAAGTCAAACTTTCAGTCCCGAGTAGCCTAAATTAGGCCTTATAAGAGCCGAATAGGGCCCAAATGGGGAGAAAAAATTATTCTCAAGAGCTGAGATTAGTATTTCATAGTTTCTTTGTACAAAAATTACTAATTAACCTTATTTCTAGTCTTAATTGGAAATTTTGGTTAAAAGTCGAATTTTCAGCCCTAATTGGCCTGAACTTGGCCTTATATAAGAGCCAAATAGAGCCCAAACTGTAGGAAAACGTGATTTTCAAGAGCCGAACGTAGTATTCATAGTTCTGCTTTCAACTTCTTCTAATTAACCTTTTTTTGGTCTTAAACTGAGAAGTTTGACTAAAAGTCAAACTTTCAACTCCAATTGGCTTGAACTAGGCTTTATAAGAGCCGAATAGGGAAAAACATGATTCTCAAGAGCCGGGAGTGGTATTATATTATTTCTATGTACAAATACTACAAATTTATCTTATTTCTAGTCTTAATTTGAATGTTCATCCAAATTCAAACTTTCACTCCTGATTTGCCTGAACTAGGCCTTATAAGAGCCGAATAAGGCCCAAACGGGTAGAAAATGTAATTTTCAAGAGCTTAAAGGTATTACATAGTTTTTAAGTACAAATACTACTAATTAACATTATTTTGAGTCTTAATTGGGAAGTTTAATTAAAAGTCAAACTTTCAGCACCTATTGTCCTGAACTATGCCTCTGAAAAGCCGAGTAGGGAATAAATATGGGGAAAACATGGCGGAGTAGTTTTACATAGTTTTTATGTACAAATAGTACCAATAACCTTATTTCTAGTCTTAAATGAAAAGTTTGACCGAAAGTCAAAATTTCATCCCCGATTGGCCTGAACTAGGCCTTATGAGAGCTGAATAGGGAACAAGCATAGGGAAAGTATGGTTTTCAAGAGCTGGGAGTAGTATTACATATTTTCTACTACAAATTAACCTTACTTCTAGTCTTAATTAGATAGTTTGACCAAAACTCAGACTGCTATACCCGAATGGTCTAAACTAGGTCATATAAGAGTCAATAGGGCCCAAACGGGTAGAAATCGTGGTCCTTATGAGCCGCGACTGGTGTTACTAGTGTCTATATACAAATACACCAATTAACTTTATTTATTGTCTTAATTGGGAAGTTTGACCAAAAGTCAAACTTTCAGCCCTGATTGGCCTGAATTAGGCCTTATAAAAGTCGAATATAGGGCCTAAACGGGGAGAAACATGATTTTCATTGGCCGGGTGTGGTATTACATAGTTTCTATAAACAAATAATACTAATTACCATTATTTTAGTCTTTATTGAGAAGTTTGACCAAAACTAAGCTTTCAGGCCAATTGGCCTGAACTAGGCCTTATAAGAACTGAATAGAAAACAAAAACAGGAAAAACCTGATTTTCAAGTACCAGGAGTAGTATTACATAATTTCTATGTACAATTACTACAAATTAACCTTGTTTCTAATCTTAATTGGGAAGGTTAACCAAAATTCAAACTTTTATTCTCGATTGGCCTGAACTAGGTCATATCAGAGCCGAATAGGGCCCAAACAGGTAGAAAATGTGGTTCTCATGATGTGAGAGTGGTGTTACATAGTTTTTATTTACGAATACTATCATTTTACCTTATTTATAGTCTTAATTTGAAAGTTTGACCAAAAATCAAACTTTTAATCCCGATTGACCAGAACTAGGCCTTATAAGAGCCGAATAGGGCTTAAAACGAGAAGGAAATGTGGTTTTCAAGAGCCTTGAGTTTTATTACATAGTTTCAATATACAATTACTATTAATTATCTTTATTTATTCTTAATCAGGAAGTTTGACCAAAAGTCAAACTTAAAGCCCAGATTGGCCTGCAACTAAGCTTGATAAGAGCGAAGTAGGCCTAAACGGGGAGAAAATATTATTTTTAAGGGCCGAGAGTGGTATTACATAGTTTCTATGTAAAAATAATACTAATTAACTTTATTTCTAATCTTCATTGATAAGTTGACCAGAGTCAAACTTTCAGCTGTGATTGTCTTGAATTAGGTATTATAAGAGCCGAATGGGACCCAAATGGGAAGAACAAACTGTTCTCAATAGCCGAGAGTGGTATTATATAGTTTCTATATACAAAAATTACTAATTAACCTTATTTCTAGTCTTAATTAGGTACAAAAGTCAAACTTTCAACCCTAGTTGGCCAGACCTTGGTATTATATTGCTAAATAGGGCACAAACGAGGGGAAAATATGATTTTCAAGAGCCTGGAGTTGTGTTTGTTTAGTTCCTATTTTATTACTTCTAATTAAACTTATTTCTGATCTTAATTAGAAAGTTTGACCAAAACTTAAACTTTAAATCACGATTGGCCTGCACTGGGCCTTGTTAGAGCCGATCAAGGAAAAAAGAAGGGGAAAAACGTGGTTCTCAAGAGCCGGAAGTAGTACTATATTGTTTCTATGTACAATTACTACCAATTAACCTAGTTTTTAGTCATAATTGGGAGGTCAAACTTTCATCCACGATTGGCCTTCACTATTAGAGCCGAACGTGGTTCTCAAGAGCCAGGAGTGGTATTACATAATTTCTATGTACAAATATAATAAATTAACCTTATTACTAGTACAAATTGGGAATATTAACAAAAAAATCAAACTTTTAACCCTGATTACCCTGAACTAGGCGTTGTAATAACCGAATAGGGCCCAAACGGGGAGAAAACGTAATTTTCAAAAATATAGAGTTGTATTACTTAGTTTCTATGTATAAATACTTACAATTAACCTTATTTCTAATCTTAATTGGGAAGTTTGATAAAAAGTCAAACTTTCAGCCCGATTGGTCAGAACTAGGCCTTATAAAAGTCAAATAGGGAATAAACATAGAATAAATATGATTTTCAAGAACCGGGAGTCGTATTACATAGTTCCCATATATAATTACTACAAATTAGCCTCATTTCTAGTCTTAATTAGGAAGTTTGACCAAAAGTCATTCTTTCATCCCCGATTTAGCTTGAACTAGGCCATATAAAAGCTGAATAGGCCTAAACAAGGTAAAAACATGATCTTCAAGCGTCAGGAGTGGTATTACATAGTTTCTATGTACAAATACTACCAATTACCCTTATTTCTACTCTTAATTGGGAAGTTTGACTTTTGGTCAAACTTGCAGCCCCATTGGCCTCAACTTTATAAGAGCCAAATAGAGAACAAACATGGGGAAAATGTAATTTTCCAGTGCTGGTTAGTATTACATAGTTTCTGTGTAATATAACTACAAATTAATCTTTTTTTGTCTTAATTGGGAAGTTGATCAAAAGTCAAATTTTCATCCTCGATTGGCCTAAACTAGGACATATCAGAGTCGAAGAGGCCCAAATTGGGAGAAAATGTGGTTCTCAAGAGCCAGAAATGGTAATACATAGCTTTTATATTCAAATACGACCAATTATTCTTATTTCTAGTCTTAATTGAGAAGTTTAACCAAGAGTCAAACTTTCAGCTCTGATTGGCCTGAACTAAGCCTTATAAAGAGCCGAATAGGGAAGAAAACATAGTTTTCAATGGTCATGAGTGGTATTACACCGTTTTTATATACAAAAACTATCAATTAAGCTTGTTTCTTGTTATACTTAGGAAGTTTAACTAAAAGTCAAAATTTTATCTCCGATTGACCTAAACTGGCCTATTAAGAGCCGAATAGGGCCTAAAGGGGGAGAAAACATGGTTCTTAAGAGCCGAGTTGTATAACATAATTTCTTAGTACAAATACTACTAATTAACCTTTTTCTAGTCTTAGTCTGCAAGTTTGATCAAAATTCAAACTTTCAGCCTCGATTGACCTGAACTAGGCCATATAAGAGACGAATAGGGAATAAACATGAGGAAGACGTAGTATTCAAGAGACAAGAGTAGTATTACGAAGTTTCTATGTACAATTACTACTAATTGAAAAGTTTGACTAAAAGTTAAACTTTCAGTATCGATTGGTCTGAACTCGGCCTTCTTAGATTTAAATATTTCCTAAACGAGGAGGAGAAAAAGTGATTTTCAAGTGCTGAAAGTGGTATTACATAGTTTCTATGTAGAAATACTATAAATTAAACTTATTTCTAGTTCTAATTAGGAAGTTTGATAAAAGGTCAAACTGTCATTCTCGATTGGCCTGAACTAGGCTATATATAAAAGCCGAATAGGGCCTAAACAGGGAGAAAACGTGATTTTAAAAAGTCAGAAGTGGTATTATATAGTTTCTATATATAATTACTTCCTATTAAACTTGTTCCAGTATTATCTTGGAAGTTTGACCAAAAGTCAAACTTTTATTCCAGATTGGCCTAAACTAAACTATATAAGAGGTGAATAGGGCCCAAATAGGGAGAAAACAAGTTTCTTAAGAGCAAGGAGTGGTATTATATAGTTTCTATGCACAAAAACTATCAATTAACCTTATTTCTAGTTTTAATTGGGAAGTTTGATGAAAAGCCAAACTTCCAGCCCTGATTGGCCTAACAAAGCCTTAGTAGGGCCTAAACGGGGAAAAACATGGTTCTTAAGAGCCGGGAGTGGTATGACATGGTTTCTATACACAAATACTATTAATTAACCTTATTTTAGTCTTAATTGGAAAGTTTGATTAGAAGTAAAACTTTCAGCATCGATTGGCCTGAACTAACCTTAGGAGTCGAATAGGGAATAAAAATGGGGAAAATGTAGTTATCAAGAGCCGAGAGCAGTATTACATTGTTTATATGGACAATTTTACTAATTAACCTTTTTCTAATCTTACTTGGAAAGCTTGAACAAAAGCATAACTTTCGTCCCTGATTGGCCTGAACTGACCTTATTAGAGCCGAGTGATGCTAAACAAGGAGTAAATATGATTTTCAGGCGCTGAGAGTGATATTACCATAGTCTCTATGCACAAATACTATCAATTAACCTTATTTCTAGTTTTAATTAGAAAATTTTTGACAATAAGTCAAAATTTCATCCCCGATTGACCTGAACTAGACCGTATGAGAGCAGAATAGGCTCCAAATTGGTAGAAAACATATTTCTCTTGAGCCAATAGTGGTGTTACATAGTTTCTATGTATATATACTACTAATTAACCTTATATGAGCCGAATAATGTTAATTGGAAAGTTTGACCAATAGTAACTTTCAGCCTCGATTGGCCGAACTAGTCCATATAAGAGCCAAATAGGGCCTAAACGGAAAGAAAATATAGTTTTACAGAGCCGTGAGTGGTATTACTTAGTTTTTATGTACAAATACTACCAATTAACCTTATTTTTTGTCTTAATTGAAAAGTTTGACTAAAAATCAAACTTTCAGCCCTAAGTAGCCTGAATTAGGCCTTATAAGAGCTGAATAGGGCCTAGAGAAAAAATTGTTCTCAAGAGCCGAGAGTAGTATTTCATAGTTTCTTTGTACAAACATTACTAATTAACCTTATTTCTAATCTTAATTGGGAATTTTGATCAAAAGTCAAATTTTCAACCCTGATTGGCCCGAACTTGGCCTTATATAAGAGTCAAATAGGGTCCAAACGGTAGGAAAATGTGATTTTCAAGAGCCAAAAGTAGTATTCATAGTTCTACTTTCAACTTCTTCTAATTAACCTTAATTTTTGTCTTAAATGGGAAGTTTGACCAAAAGTAAAACTTTCAACCCCGATTGGTTTGAACTAGGTTTTATAAGAGCCGAATAGGGAAAAACATGATTCTCAAGAGCCGGGAGTTGTATTACTTAGTTTCTATGTACAAATACTACCAATTTACCTTATTTCTAGTTTTAATTTGGAAGTACGACAAAATTCAAACTTTCACCCCTGATTTTCCTGAACTAGGCCTTATAAGAGCCGAATAGGACCCAAATGGGGAGAAAACATAATTTTCAAGAGCTTAAAGGTATTACATAGTTTTTAAGTACAAACACTACTAATTAACATTATTTTGAGTCTTAATTGGGAAGTTTGACCAAAAGTCAAACTTTCAGCCCCTAATTTGCCTGAACTATACCTCATAATAGCCGAGTAGGGAATAAATATGGGGAAAACATGGTGGAGTAGTTTTACATAGTTTTTATATACAAATAGTACCAATTAACCTTATTTCTATATACAAATAATACCAATTAGCCTTGTTTTTAGTCTTAACTTAGACTTTGACTAAAAGCCAAATTTTCAGCCCAATTGGCCTGAGCTGACCTTATAAGAGCCGAATAGGGAACACACATACGGAAAACGTGATTTTCAAGTGCCATTAATAATATTACATAGTTTCTATATTCAATTACTATAAATTAACTTTATTTCTAGTCTTAACTGGGAAGTTTGACCAAAAGTCGAACTTTCATTCTTGATTGGTCAGAACTAAGCCATTTTAGGGCGGAGTAGGGCCCAAATGGGTAGAAAATATAGTTCTCATGATCCGAGAGTGGTGTTACGTAGTTTCTATGTACAAATACTATCATTTATCCCTATTTCTAGCCTTAATTTGGAAGTTTGACCAAAAATCAAACTTTTAGACCCAATTGCCTTAATTGTCCCTATATATAAGAGCCGTATTTGACAAAAAAATCAAACTTTTATCCCTGAGTGCCTGAATTGACCCTATATATAAGAGCCGAATACGGCCTAAACGAGAAGAAAATGTGATTTTTAAGAGTCGTGAGTGGTATTAGATATTTTTAATGTGCAATTACTATTAATTAACCTTATTCTAGTCTTAATTGGGAAGTTTGACCAAAAATCAAACTTTCAGCCCAGATTGGCCTGAACTAAGCCTCATAAGAGCCGAATAGGGTCAAAACAGGGAGAAAATGTGATTTTCAATAGCCAAAAGTGGTATTATATAGTTTCTATGTACCGATACTACCAATTAACCTTATTTCTAGTCTTAATTGAGAAGTTTGATCAAAAGTCAAACTTTCAGTCCCGATTGTCTTTAATTAGGCCTTACAAGAGCCGAGTAGGGGTCCAAATGGGACGAACAAACTCAAGAGCTGGGGATTGTATCACATAGTTTCTATGTACAAATACTTTCAATTAATCTTATTTCTTGTCTTAATTGAGAAGTTTAAACAGAAGTCAAACTTTCAACATTAATGGGCCTGAACTTGGCATTATATAATAGCCAAATAAGGCCCACCAGGGGAACTGTTATTTTCAAGAGCATGGAATAGAATTACAGTGTTCTATTTTCAACTACTTTTAATTAACCATATTTCTGATCTTAATTGGGAAGTTTGACCAAAAGTCAAACTTTTAGTCCTGATTGGTCTGAACTAGGCATTGTGTAAGAGCCGAATAGGAAAAATAACATGGGGAAAACGTGATTCTCAAGAACTAGAAGTAGTATTACATAGTTTCTTTATACAATTACTTCCAATTTATCTTTTTTTTACTTTTAATTGGAAAGTTTGACCAAAAGTCAAACTTTCATCCATGATTGGCCTTCACTATAAGAGCCAAACGTGGTTCCAAAGCCAAGTGTGGTATTGCATTGTTCTTTGTAGAAATACTATCGATTAACCTTATTTCTAGTCTTAATTGGGAAGTTTGACCAAAAGTAAAACTTTTAATCCCGATTGGCCTAAACTAGGCCTTATAAGAGCCGAATAGCACCCAAACGGGGAGAAAATATGATTTTCAACAGCCTAGAGTGGCATCTACGTAGTTTCTATATAGAAATACTACCAATTAACTATATTTCTAGTCTAAATTGGGAAGTTTGACCAAAAGTCAAACTTTGATTGGCCAGAACAAGGCCTTATAGGAGAAGAATAGGGCCTAAACGGGGAGAAAAAATGATTTTCAAGAGTTCAGAGTGGTATTACATAGTTTTTATATACAATTTCTACCAATTAATCTTATTTCTAGTCTTAATTGGGATGTTTGATTAAAAGTTAAACTTTCAGTCACGACTGACCTGAACTAGGCCTTATAAAAGCTAAATAGGGAATAAAATTAAGGAAATGTGATTTTCAGATATCCAAAAATAGTATTACATAGTTTTTATGTACAATTAGCCTTGTTTCTAGTCTTAATTGGAAAAATTTGACTAAAAGTCAATCTTTCATCTCCGATTGGCCTGAACGGCCTGAACTAGGACAATAAGAGCCGAACAGGGCCTAAACATGGTGAAAACTTGATTTTCAAGGTTTGAGAGTGGTATTACATAGTTTCCTTGTGCAAATACTACCAATTATGCTTATTTTTATTCTTAATTAGGAAGTTTTACCAAATGTTAAACTTTCAATCTTAATTGACCTGAACCTTATAAGAGCTGAATAGGGAACATATATGAGGAAAATGTGATTTTCAAGAGCCGGGAGTATCATTACATAATTTCCATATAATTACTACAAATTAACTTTGTTTCTAGTCTTAATTATGAAGTTTGATCAAAATCAAATTTTCATCTTCGATTAACCTGAACTAGGTAATATAAGAGCCGAACAGAGCCCAAGCGGTTAGAAAACATGGTTCTCATGAGCCGAGAAAGCTGGTACATAGTTTCTACGTTCATATACTACGAAGTTACCTTATTTCAAGTCTTAATTGTGAAGTTTAACAAAAGTCAAATTTTCAGCCCCGATTGGCCGGAACTAGGCTTTATAAAAGCCGAAAGGGTCTAAACAGAGAGAAAACGTGATTTTTCAATGGTCGGGGGTGGTATTACATAGTTTTTATGTACAAATACTACTAACTAACCTTATTTCTAGTTTTAATTAGAAAGTTTAACAAAAAGTCAAACTTTCAGCCCTGATTGGCTTAAATTAGGCCACATATGAGCCGAATATGGCCTAAATGGGAAGAAAACGTGGTTTTCAAGAGCTGCGAGTGGTATTACATAATTTTAATGTACAATTAATATTAATTAATCTTCTTTCTAGTCTTAATTATAATATTTAACCAAAAGTCATACTTTCAGCCGATTGGCCTGAATTAGCCCTTATAAGAGCCGACTAGAGCCTAAACAGGGATAAAATGTGATTTTTAAAAGTCAGGAGTGGTATTACATTATTTCTATATACAAGTACTATAAAATAACCTTATTTCTGGTTTTAATTTAGAAGTTTGACCAAAAGTCAAACTTTCCGCCCGATTAGCCTGAATTTGGCCTTTATTATATCCAAATAGGGTCCGAACAGGGAGAAATCTTTTTTTTCAAGAACAGTGAGTGGTAATACATAGTTGCTATGTACAAACATTTCTAATTAACTTTATTTTTAGTCTAAATTGGGAGGTTTGACCAAAAGTCAAACTTTCGATCCTAATTTGGCCTGAACTTGGCCTTTTATCAGAGCCAAATGGGGACCAAATAGGGAGAAAACGTGGTTTTCAAGAGTCAGGAGTAGTACTAAATAAATCAATTTTCAACTACTTCTAATTAACCTTATTTCTAGTCCTAATTGAGAATTTTGACGAAAAGTCATACTTTAAGTTGATTAGCCTGAACTAGGCCTAATAAGAACCGAATAGGGCCCAAATAGGGAGAAAATGTGGTTTTCAAGAGCCGTGAGTGGTATTCCATAGTTCTATATGCAATTACTACTAATTAAACTTATTTCTAGTCTTAATTGGGAAATTTAACAAAGAGTCAAACTTTCAGCCCCGGTTGGCCAGTTGGCCTGAACTTGGCCTTATAAGAGCCGAATAGTGCCTAAACAGGGAGAAAACGTGATTTTTAAGAACCGAAGAGGTATTACATAGTTTCTATATACAAATACTATCAATCAACCTTATTTCTAGTCTTAATTGGGAAGTTTGGCCAAACGCCAAACTTCCATCCTTGATTGGCCTGATCAAGGTAATATAAAGACAAAAGGTCCCAAACGGGTAGAAAACGTGGTTCTCATGAGCTGAGAGTGGTGTTACATAGATTTTTACGTATAATTACTACTAATTAACCTTTTTTCTACTCTTAATTTGAAAGTTCGAACAAAAGTCAAACTCTCAACCCTGATTGGCCGGAACTTGGCCATATAAGAGCCGAATAGGGCCTAAACGGGGAGAAAATATAGTTTACAATTAGTTTCTGTTTATAAATACTACCAATTAACCTTATTTCCAATCATAACTGGAAGTTTAACTAAAAGTCAAATTTTCAGCCGCGATTGGTCTGAATTAGACCTTATATAAGAGCTGAATTAGGCCTAAACTAAAAGTCAAATTTTCAGCCTCGATTATAGTATTAATTGGGAAGTTTGATAAAAAGTCAAACTTTCAACGATTGGTTTGAAGTAGGCCTTATAAGAGCTGAGTAGGGCCCACACGGGGAGAAAACATGCTTCTCAAGAGAAGGGAGTAGTCTAACATAGTTTTTATGTATAATTAGTACAAATTAACCTCATTTCTAGTCTTAATTAGGAAGTTTAACTAAAAGTCAGACTTTCATCCCTGATTAGCCTGAGTAAGCCATATAAGAGCCAAATAGGGCCTAAACGGGGAGAAAATGTGGTTCTCAAGAGCCGAGAGTGGTATTACATAGTTTCTATACAAATACTACTAATTAAGCTTATTCCTAGTTTTATTTTGAAGTTTGACTGAAAGTCAAATTTTTCATTGGTCGATTGGTCTAAACTAGGTCTTAGAAAAGACGAATAGGGCCTAAATGGGGAGAAAATGTGATTTTCAAGAACCATGAGTAGTATTTCATAGTTTTACTGTATAAATACTACCAATTAACCTTGTTCTATTCTTAATTAGCATGTTTGACCAAAAGTCAAACTGCCAATCGATTAGCTTCGGTTAGGCCTTATAAGAGTTGAATGGGCTTAAACAGGAGGAAACATGATTTTAAGAGCCAGAAAGGATATTACATAGTTTCTACTATTTCACCTTGTTTCTAGTCTTAATTGGGAAGTTTGACCAAAAGCCAAACTTTCAGCCATGATTGGATTAAACTAGGCCTTATAAGAGCTGAGTAGGGAACAAACATGGAGAAATGAGAATCTCAAGATCCAGGAGTAGTAATAAATAGTTTCTATGTATAATTACTTCCATTTAACCTTGTTTCAAGCATTAATTGAGAAGTTTGACCAAAAGTCATACTTTTTGTCCTTATTGGCCTGAATAAGGCCCTATAAAAGCAGAGTAGGGCCCAAACGCGGAGAAAACGTGTTTCTTAAGATACGGCAGTAGTATTACATGCTTTCTAAGTACAAATAATATGAATTAACCATATTTCTAGCCTTAATTGGGAAGTTTGACCAAAAGTTAAACTTTCAGCTTCGTCACACTAGGCCTTAAAGAGTCAGCTGAAAAGGGCCGAAACTAGGCCATATAAAAGCCGAACAGGGCCCAAACAGGAAGAAAACACGGTTCTTAAAGCCGGGATGGTAAGTTTCTATGTATAGATACTACCAATTAACCTTATTTCTAGTTTTAATTTGAAAGTTTAGGCCAAAGTCAAACTTTCAGCTCCGATTAGCCTGAACTAGGCCATATAAGAGCCCAATAAGGCCTAAACATGGAGAAAAAATGGTCCCCATGAGTCGAGAATTATATTACATAGTTACTATGTATAAATACTACCAACTAACCTTATTTATAGTCTTAATTGGGAAATTTGATCAAAAGCCAAACTTTCAACCCCGATTAGCCTCAACAAGACCTTATAAGATCCGAATAGGGAACAATCATGGAGAAAATATGATTCCCAAAGTCGAGAGTAGTATTACATTATTTTCATGTACAAATACTATTAATTAAATTTATTTCTAGTTTTAATTTGAAAGTTTGACCAAAAACCAAACTTTCACTCCATATTGGCCTAAACTAGGCCCTTATAGGAGCTGAATAGGGAACAAACAAACATGGCGAACAAGTTGTTCTCAAGAGTCGAGAGCAGCATTACATAGTTTTTATGTACAATTACTTCCAATTAACTTTGTTTCTAGTATTAATTGAGAAGTTTGATAAAAAGTCAAACTTTCGGCACAATTGACCTGAACCTAGGCCTTATAAGAGCCGAGTAGGGCCCACATGGTTCACCCCGATTAGACTAAATTAGGCCTTATAAGAGTCGAATAGGGCCAAAATGGAAAAAAAAAACGTGGTTCTTAAGAGCCAGGAGTTGTATTACATAGTTTCTATGTACAATTACTACAAATTAATTTTATTTTTAAGAGCTAAGTTAGGGCTTAAATGGGGAGAAGATGTTATTATCAAAATTCAAGAATAATCTCACATAGTTTCTTTGGTAATTACTATAAACTAACCGTGTTTCTATAGTCTTAAGTTGAAGTTTAACTAAAATTCAAACTTTCATTCCTGATTGGTCGGAACTAGGACACATAAGAGCCGAATAGGGCCCAAACGAGAAGAAAATATGGTTCTCGAGAGCCGGAGGTGGTATTACATAGTTTCTATATAACAAATACCACCAATTAACCTTATTTCTAGTCTTAATTAGGAATTTAACCAAAAATTAAATTTTCATGCCCGATTGGCCTGAGCTAGGCCATATAAGAGCCAAATAGGATCTAAACGGGGAGAAAACGCGATTCTCTAGAGGCGAGAGTGGTATTACATAGTTTTTATGTACAAATACTATCAATGAAACTTATTTATACTCTTAATTGAAATTTTGACTAAAACTTTTAGTCTGATTTGACTTGAATTAAACTTATAAGAGCTGAATGGGGTCTAAAACGAGAAGAAAACGTGATTTTCAATAACCAAGAGTGGTATACATAGTTTATATGTACAAATCTATCAATTAAACTTATTTCTAGTCTTAATTGGGAAGTTTCACCAAAAGCAAAACTTTCAACCCCGATTGGCCTACTAAACTAAGCCTTATAGAGCCAAATAGGGGAATAAACATGGGTAAAATGTGATTTTCAAGAGCCGGAAGAAGTATTACAAAGTTTTATTGGCCCAGAGACTCTTCACTCTATTTTTGATGATGATTAACTCATGTAGTTATAGGTTACTAATAATCTTGTGATATTTAGTTTCAGATATTTGATCAAGATATTAGTAGGTGTTTAGCTTCAACAAAGGAGTTTTTGAGCTTACACATGGTGATTCAAGAGCTCGCGCGTCAAGATCGTATATAGCACTCGATTGGAGTTAAGCTCGTTGGATCGTGTTTGGATCGAGTCGACTTGGAGAGGGGTTCTATAAGAAGACATCTATTTGTTTAGCTCATTGAAAAGATTAGATAGTGTTGATATCCTCAAGTTCATACACACACAAAAGTTTAAAGTTTCATGTGTTTAGTTTTCCAGTTAGCCGGTTTCGGTTTTCATATATATGGTTTTCATTGATAGATAGAATCAAAACAAGTTTACATGGTTTAATGTATATTAGATTTGATATATATATATATATATATATATATATATATATATATATATATATATATATATATATATATATATATATATATATATATATATATATATATGCTTCATCTATTTAGAAAAACTAATTTTGATAGTCTATTTCATGAGTTTGGAGTTTTGTATTTAACCAAACTTATTTTTATATTTAAAGTCAAAATATAGATATAAATCTTTATATATATATTGGATTCTAAGAGCCGAATAGGGCCCAAACAGGGAGAAAAAATTATTCTCAAGAGCTGAGAGCAGTATTTCATAGTTTCTTTGTACAAACGTTACTAATTAACTTATTTCTTGTCTTAATTGAGAATTTTGACCAAAAGTCAAAATTTTAACCCTGATTGGCCTAAACTTGGCCTTATATAAGAGCCAAATAGGGCCCAAATGGTAGGAAAACGTGGTTTTCATGAGCCGAAAGTAGTATTACTTTCAACGTCTTCTAATTAACCTTATTTCTGGTCTTAAAATGGGAAGTTTGACCAAAAGTCAAATTTTCAGTCCCGATTGGTTTGAAGTAGGCTTTATAAGAGCCGAATAGGGAAAACATGATTCTCAAGAGCCGGGAATGGTTTTACATAGTTTCTATGTACAAATATTACCAATTTACCTTATTTCTAGTGGGGGTGACATCGGTCGGTTCGGTTCGGGTTTTGCCAATTTTGAAAAAATCGAACCAAACCGAACAAGGTTATGAACCGAACCAAACCAAACCGACTCGGATCGGTTCGGTGCGGTTCGGTTAATTCGGGGGATCACCGGCCGTCGAACTTCCTATCTCAACTTTCGCACCTTCTCGTCAAATCTAACTTGATTATGAATCTTTTTCTGGTGATTAATATTTTTCTCATGCGAACACTGATTTAAAAAATAAACTAGCTTCCAAAACTTAGACGAACATAAAAGCTCAAAAATGATATAAGAAAAGCTTTAGAATATATGTACATTAGATATTTAAAAGAGATGCATAATACTCTATTGCATATAACAGAATATTTTAAAAAAATATAAGCGATATGTAAACAATAACCTTAAAATAACATAAAAATGTGAACATCTCATGAATTTATTGCTTGAAATGTTTCACTAATTCAAGCATTTTAATGATACTGAAAAGTTAGAACTGTGTACTCATGACATAAACACAAGCATGCATGACATGCCATACATCAACATCATTATAAAACTATGAATGTTGCATGTATTGGCGCAAAACTCTGCTGGGTTAATTTGGTTCGGTTAATTCAGTTCGGTTCGGGTTTTGGAACTCGATACCGAAACCCGACCGAATCTACACGGTTCGGTTCGGATTGGTTTCGGTTTTTAGTTTTTGGGCGATTTTTTCGGTTTTAACCGAACTCTACTCACCCCTAATTTCTAGTCTTAATTCGAAAGTTCAACCAAATTCAAACTTTCACCCCCGATTTGCCTGAACTAGGCGTTATTGTTGGCCCAAGGTTACAATCACCCGTTTTTAGTGTGTTTTGATGATTACAAAACATACTAGTTATTTGTACTAATATTGTTTGTTGTTTTAGTATGTTTCATGTTTCTAATGAAACTAGATATTTTCTTCCCCAAAGGAAGGAGTTTGGACTCAAGTCACCTCAATTCGGGCTCAAGTATCAAGTGTTAAAGATCATATGGTGAAGCCCTCTTGAAGAACTTGTAGTCCTTAGAACCAATGTAAGAAATAGATTGTTAAAGTTTGAGTTTTGAAAATTGGCTCTAGGATACACACACACACATTTTTGTTTACAAAGTTTTCATGTTTAAAACTTTTTTTGTTTCTAAGTTTTCATGACTTGACAAATATACATGACTCCAAGTTTTACATAGACATATATCATATTTAGATCATGTATACTCTTTCTATCATGATACTTAGTTATCTTTACTTCAAAATATTTTTACAACAAAAAATTTCCAAGTTCTGTCTTGCCGCTGTTTTTCTGTTTCAGGCAAGACCGGCCGACCGGCCCGGTCGACCGGCACCTGCACAGGACATGCACGCTTGTACATGTCTGTCGGCCAACCGTCCGGGTCGACCGACTGTCTACAGTTTTGCTCTTAGGTTTTCTGGGTCGACCGCCCGTAGAAAACTGTGTTTCCTTTAGAGGACGGTTGAACTCGGGGTCGACCGGAGTCCAACGGCTCTTTGCCAGCTGAGCGGACGGCCGACCGGACCGGTCGACCGTCAGGCCTGCAAAGTGCCAACGGCTCTTTCCTCTTTTGTGCAATTCTGAAATCTATTTTTATAATCTATTTTGGCAGACTTTTTTCTGAGTTTTTGAGATCTTTTTTAGATCAAATAAGTTTAAAATAAATTGTTTTTAACCTATTCCTCTCCTTATAAATAGAGGAGTATAGTCTCTTGCAAAGACACCAAGAAAAATCCTTAAGTTTTCAAAGTTTTTAAAAAGAGAAGAAAAGTTTTTAAGCTCTACATTTTCCATACTTTCTTGAGCTTGTTTTTCAGTTGTATTGTTTAGCAAAATCAATCTACAACTGAGTTTTTCTTACTACACTCCTTAGAGCCAAAATTCCCTACTCAATCTATAAGGAAGTTGTAAAAGAGTGAGAGTTTGTAAAGAGTTTAGTGATCTTGTTGTGACACTTTGGTTACTTGTGTCATCTTGTTCTTGTGGAGACACCTCTTCGGTAGAGGTTATTGTAAGTGGTAGAGCTCGATGCTCGGGTCTTTGGTAGACCGTTGTAAGCGTCCTCGGTGGATAGTGGAAACCCTTCACGGAGGTGAAGGCGGGGAGTAGAGCGGTGGCTCGAACCTCGAAACAAACATCTTGTGTTTGCGATTGCTTTGTGTCCATTTTCGCTTTAAATTTCTCTTGCACTCTATAGCTTTCAATTACTTGCTTGAGATCTTATTTTCTTTACTTGTGATATATTGTGTGCATTTCATCATTACATATTATTCACTCTTGATTCGATCAATTCTCATACAACAAGGTTGCATTGCGCACCTCTAACCCATTCAAGGGGAATCAGGAGGAAGGAGTTCAGAACCTCTCACGGAGTATTCGGCTCTTAGTCTTGTTTTGAGAGATCGTTGCATCATTCATTCATCTTAGTTTTAAAAAGATTGTTAGATTAGCAATAACACCTATTCACCCCCCCTCTAGGTGTTTTTCAATTGGTATCAGAGCTTGGACTCTAGGCACTTGGCTTAACAACCTTAGAGAGATCCTAATTTTGCTAATCATTTCATTCATACTCACTTAGTAAAGATGGCCGATGGTATTAAGACACCCCCAAAGTTTGATGGACTTAACTTTCCCATATGGAAGGTTAAGATGACCGTTTCCTTGCAATCTCTAGGAAGTCGAGTTGCAAAGGCCGTGACCAAACCTTTTAGTGCACCCCCGGTGATGAATCCACTTGGTCGAGATTGAGACTAAGGAATATGATGCCAATGCTAGGGCTCACTATGCACTCCTTCAAGCCCTTAATGATGATGATATATCTAGAGTTATTCATTGCAAGTCCGCATATGAAATTTGGACACATTTGCTAGTTACACATGAGGGGACCTCACAAGTTAAGAGGGCTAAGATAGACCTTCTTCGGTCCCAATATGAAAATTTTTGCATGCAAGAAAATGAAACCATAGATGATATGGTTACACGATTTACAAAGATCACTAATGGACTTTCTTCTCTAGGTGATGCTATCGACAACGACCAAAGAGTAAGAAAGATCATCCGGGCTCTTCCTCCTTCATGGGAAGTAAAGGCAACTATCTTGAAGGAACTCAATGACAAGGAGGAGATGGAGCTAATAGGTCTCATTGGGAACCTCAAAACCCATGAGATGGAGAGAAAAGCTAGGGAGGACATGGCTCCTTCGAAGAAGAAAACTATAGCTTTCAAGAGTCAATCCACATACTCCGACGAGGACGATGAAGAAGAAGATGACGAAGAGCTTTCACTTCTTGTGAAGAATTTCCAGAGGATGTACAACAAGGCTAAATTTCAATTAAGAAGGAGATGGCAAGGAGGTAAAGAAGAAAGAAAAATCATTTGCTTTAATTGCCAAAGACCGGGACACATTGTTGCGGAGTGTCCGGACAAGGTAAAGCCCTTCACATCCAAGAAGCCCTTCAAGAAGAAAGCAATGAAGGCAACATGGGATTCCGAGAGCGAATCCGAGGACGAAATCGACACCGCCAACATGTGCTTCATGGCTAATGAAAGCACAAGCAAGGTAACCTCTTACACTTCTCTTAATGATGAACTTTCCATGGATGAATTAGGAGAAACTTTTGTAGAATTATCACATAACTATGATTTTCTAAAGAAAAAGTATTTAAAAATGAAAAAGGAAAATGAATCTCTTAATCTTCAAGTAGTTACTCTTTCTAAAGAAAAGGATGACTTGCTCTTACTTTAGTTAATACTAAAAATGACTTTGATAAGTACAAGATTTCTTGTAAAGGCAAGACCCCACTAGTTGATTCTAATGAAATTACCATGCTTAAAGAAAGAATAGACTCATTAGGAATTGTTTTGAAAAATTGTGAGTTTGATAAGAAGAAAATTGAGGCTATTGTAATATCCCTAATCTAAACTACTGTATTTTTATTTTCTTCAAGTATTTATTTTGATTTACTGAGTATTTTTATTTAATCAAGTTAATTTATTATTTTTCCTGAGATTATTATTATTAAGTGTGGAAATTATTTTTGAGGCAGTAAATGGTAATTTGACATTTTACATTTACCATTATTATTATTGATTGGTATTTAATTATTATTTCCAATATTTCATTTAGGTCACTATTCTTTATTAATATTTTTATTCCATTATGATCATTATTATTGTTAATTATTATTTGTGTTAGGTATTACTTATTTATTTTGATATTGGTATTGGTGCTAATATTGTTCATTCAGGTTGTGTTCTCCTTGTTAGCCTCTCACCCTACTTCCCATTTACCCATACTCTTGTTGTCTTGATCCTTATACCCATTATGAAACCCGGTGCCATACCCAATTACCAGTTTGGATTCCATAACCCATTAGACCCGTTCCTAATCCTACCCATTAGCATATCCATTCACCTATTAGATTTCTAATCATACCCAATTATCTATTTGGATCCTAACCCAACCCGTTAGCCTAAACCCAACACTCATTTATCTATTTGGACTCAAGCCTCAACCCGTTGGCATACCCGCTACCCGCAAATCCAATAACCACTCCATATATATAAACCTATCTTAACCTAAACCTAAACCTAATTACTTCTCCCAATCCCAATAACAGCAGCCGCCTTTCTCCTCCTTTCTTTGCCGTATCCCAGCAGGCCGCACCCCCTTCATCTGGCGGCAGCAGCCCATCTTCCTCCCTCAGGCCGCCTCCCTCTCGTCTCCGGCCGGATCTCCCCCCAGCACCCCCAGAGCGCACCAGATCTCCATTGGCCGCCTCCCTGCCGCATCTCAGCACCCGCTTCTTGTATGGCGTGGTGATTTTCGATGAGGTCATCGATCTCTTGATCTGGAAAGCCCGCTCCTTGAGACCCTGAATCTGGATTTCTACCGCGAGATCAGCCGGATCGAGATATCCTCTGGCCGAAACCCGCGCATCGAGAATCTGAAGCTGTCCATCTGTGGGATCAAGGAGGCTGGCAGGGCGCTCGTGGATGCGCCGCGTTTCGAATTTAATTGAAATGTGGAGAAGCTTGGACTTTGGTCTAATCCAAAGCAACCTTATGCGGTTGTGCAAAGGCCATGTGCATTCCCACCAAGTCAGCCGTGAGCCCCTTCACATCTCTTTCTCCATTGTATAATTTCATGTGTGTTTGGGTGTTGTAGATTAATTATGTAAGTTTATTAATTCATATGTGTGTTTTATTTCATGTGCGGCAAAAATCCTTACGCCGAACCATTTTCGGGCTCCCGCGGGTCGCCATGGATCACCGTCGGCGAGCGCGAACGCACCCCACGCCCTTCACGGCGAGTTGCTCTATCCAATGACACTCTCCGCGGCCCCGTACGCCTCCGTCGGAGTCTCCATCGGTACGCCGCAAGATGCACCGAGGTTAGCTTTATATTCATGTATAATGGCAATATCGTAATAATTGGGAAGTTAATAAATGTGTGTTTGTGTGTGTGTGCGTGTGAGTGACTTTGGTATTTGGATGCATGCATGTGTATGCATGATGTATATGAATGCATGAATGTTAATTAATTAATGTGTATAGGTATATGTGTAATTATGCATATATATATATGTAAGTATATAATATGTAGGCATGTTTATATATATGTATGTATGTGTACCCGTATATGTATGTGTACGTGGGTGTACATGTATGTGTCGGTATGCTCGGGAGTAAGTTTAGGGTATATTTATATTTATTTGTATGTTTGGCTACGTGTTACAGCGTTTCGGACTCGCTCGGACGATCTGAACTCGGTAACGACATATTCAGATTTGTATCTATTCTGGACCCGACACACAGGAGATTCGAAGACCGATCCATAGGATGATCCATAGATCAGTGCCAGTTCATGCAGTGAAGATCAGACGGCGATTCGGTTCCGAAACTGCGTCATTTCATGTAAGTGTTCATTCTTAAGTATTTATCGTTGTTGGAATGCTTTACTTGTTGCCTTTATCATTTTATATAACTTTCTGTTATATTTTAACAGTTTGATGAATTTACCAGTTCATGAGACATATATGATTGTCCACTTTATTCATGTAGATGATATCTACTTGTATTAGCTTCCTGTGTTGGTAGTTTATCGTTGTTGGCTTAGGACTAGTTTGATATACCTTTAGACTGTGACTTGACTCGGTCTCTTGATTGGATAAATTAACTACAGAGTGGAACATCAGATATATGTATGGATCTTGTATTGGACATTGAGATATCAGAGTTATATCATTTCATGAATAGATGATTACTATTTCGGACTGAAACTAAATATGGAGGAACTTGGACTATACACTAGACTGATCTTATGTTGGATTGGTTCGTGATTGTAGTTTACAATCTATATTTTACCTGAACAATTATCAAACTTGATATTTGTTTTCCATTATGTTTGAAAGGGGAAAAACTTACAAAAAAAAGGTTTGAGGAGCTAAATTACAAGTATTCTTAAAAAGATTACAAGTAGATCTCCTCAGAGATTCTGGAGAAGTGTGCCGATAGGAGTCTGGTCAGCGCGCGACCACTTTGTCCCTTTGACGATGCGAGCGATGAGATTCCCTTCTCGCCTGGTTCGGGGAATCAGAGAATAGAAGTTGGTAGAACCCTCTTGCTGCTTCTCAAAATCGCCTTCAATTAGGAATTCCTTCTCGCCTGGTTCCGGAGATTCCTTGAGAAGAAGGACGATGTTAGGGTATCAACACCCTGGATAGAGAAAGCAATTCTCTAAAAGGTCCCTGAATTCAAGAGCGCACGGTGCTTTATGAAGAAGCCTCTGCTTGTGGAGCTCTTCTGCGCGTCTGTCTGCCTCTCTCTCCTTGTACCCCTGGTGGGCTATTTATAGGGAGAGTAAGGGTATAATCGTCCCTTGAAGATATAGAAACAGATTGAATCGAATCTGTTTAAATCTGGAAAGTAGCCTTGCTGCGAGGCTAGGATCAGCTTCTGCGAAGCTAGAAATGGCAGGTCGGTTGATCCTCTTGATCTATTTTGATCCTTTCCATATCGTTGGAGGATTTCCCCTGATCTTCTTACTCGTTTTAGAAGAGTCAAGAGATTGTGGCAATCAACTGCCAAATTTGATCTCTGATTTGATCTTAATTGGATTTGATCTGATTGGATCCGATCTCATCCGGAGATTTGATTGGTCAAAGGTTGACCATAGCAGACCAATGGCGGAGCTGGAAGTCCTCTGTGGCGAAGTTGCGAGTTAGCTTCTCGGCGAGGCTTTGGATGGCTTCAAGGCGAAGTTGAGTGATATTAGCCTCTCAAGCGAGGCTATCCCTTTGGGCTCATGTAATGCTAAGTGTTAGCATCTTAGACCTGCTGAGGTCTGTTTAGAAACAATCCGGGTTCACTGTCTGCTTGCTGGATCAGTGGAGTCCAAGTTGCTTCCTTGTCCCTCGGAGATGGGTGAAAACTGGTCTTCAGCTGTCTGTCACTTGTCTTTTGTAAATGTCAACAAGTTTAGACATTGTTCGGACCAATAAGAATCTTGTCTTTTTTAAGTGTCAACAAGACCCCTTCAAAGTTTTCGAAAATCTGCAATGGCTCAGACTTTGAAATACTTTGAACTGCTTTGATCGTGGTGTGTGGAGTATGAACGTCGCCATAATGGTTGAGTTCAGCTTCGCTTTAAATCCTGCTTTGGGATGTAGATTCGCCGAGGAATCATGTAGACTCGCGTCTGGGTAACTTCGCAGCTAGTAGCCCCGCATCTGGGCTTCTGAAGATATGTTCGTTTGGAACATCTGTCGCTTTCCTGAGGCCAACTGTCGTGGGCTGGTTACGAGGAGGATTTTCTCCTTCTCTTGCGCTGACCGGGAAGATATTCTCCGATTTACACGTTTTCAAGGGAGGATATTCCCTTTCTTCAAGGCGCCATAAGTGCCTTTTATGAGGGAGACGTTTTCTCCTTCGCATGGTTCCAAGGGAAACCGTCCCTATTCTCAAGGCGCAGTAAATGCCTTAAATGCGTTCGTGTTTCCACGCTTGAGGTGGCAGTGCTCAGGCCATGGGGCCTATAAATAGGACACTTGAGGCCCTCTGAAGAGAAGTGCTTTGCCTCTCTTCTCTTTTCTTGGTTTGAAAGAGATACTCAGATCTCTGAACTAGTGGGAATGCCCACTCTGGTCATTATCCGGCCAAGGACCGGTAAGTCTTGATCATTCAACGACTTCACCGATTTTAGGGAATTCATTTCCCTTAATTTAGCTTTAACAGCTGCTTCAGGGATTAGTTTCCCTTACTCTTCATCTTGCAATTGACTGATCTGCAGAGAAGGATTTTGACATAGCTTCCGCAACGAAGCTATCATTTTGACTTGATCACAGAAGGATCACTGCACGTTAAGTCCGCTGCCCAGGCAGAACTTGGGACTTGGTCTCTTCAATAGTTGAGCCAGTCTTGCCATATAGGCGGTGCTGAGACTGTATCCCACGGGGTCAGTTTGGTTAGCCATATAGGCGAGGCTTGGACTTGGCGTTTGCTGAGCCAGCCCATCAGTGCTGTGCAGGCGAGGCTTATCCTCTGCTTTACTAAAACTGGATTGCTTCGATCCAAAAGATTTGGCTTAGTTCTTTTGTAGCCTCTCCTGTGCTTAGTTGCTAATCTGTTCTGATTTGCCTTGCAGTGAGCTATGTTTGCCAATCTTGTGACTTGATGGAAGGAACCATAAAATTGCCTTATGCTTCCCCGGTTGAAGCTTTACTTTTAAGCAGGAGGAACAATTCGGGGCAGTGGGTGCGTGTCCCAGAGGCTATTGGCAGCCTTTTATCCGAGGTGATTCGTTCTGAGGTGAGGCTGGCTGCCGCTTTTACCGGAGATGATCCGTTTCAAGATAGTGGGCGTCGCTTGTGGGATCGCTGGCATCATTGCCAACTTTCAACTTTGGTGGCCTTTGGGGGCGATCCACTTCGGGAAGGCGGGCATCACACCCATTATACGTGATCTATCGTGTTGGCGGCGATAGGTTTTTATTGCCAGGCTTCAACAAAATGGCCTGGCAAGATCTGCCATTTTTGTGGAGAATAATGACCGTGTCCTTGCGGCACCACTGATTACGGCCTTGTGCAAGAGGAAGGCCTTTCGTGTCCAGTCGATCTGACTTAGAAGCAGATAAAACCGCTTGTATGCTTTTTGCGCAAATGACCCTGTCGAGCCACTGAATGTGTTGTATGAAACACAGCCTTGATGTAATATCAATGTACTCTTCCTTTTAAATCAATGAAAGTTCATCTCTTGATCCTCTGATCTTTGCTTGCTTTCATTGAAAATTTGGCTATAGCGGAGCTAAACTGTATGCGAAGTTAGGGTCATAGTCCCTTCTTTGAATGAACTTCGCGAAACTGGCACGTCCCGCGAACAGCGCCTTTTTAAGGGGCTAAGATAAGCCTTTCGGCGAAGTCCCTGAAGGATTGCGCGAAGCCCGCATTTTAAGCCAGGGCGAAGTTAACCCTTAGCGGAATCGAAGCAGGGCTTCTCGGGAAGGCGCTTCGGGTGGCGTTTCGAATTAATTCGAAACGGCGACGTACGCCCTTTTCGAGGCCTCGTTTCAGGCACTGATTGGCCTATAAAAGCCCGATCGGGCTGAGCAAGAAAAGATCTCCTTTTTTCAGAGAAATTTCTTGACTTTCCCTCTTCCTCTTCCTTCTTCGTTCAGAGAACTTTGAGAACTCTTGCAGCTCTTCAATGGCGCTGAGGATAAGATTGCGAAGGCTGAGGAAATGATTAGGAAAGCAAATCTCCTCTTATCCAAGGCCGTACCGGTGCGTCTTGAGGAAACTGCGCGGCTTGAAGAGCTCAAAGCTCAGAGTGAGGAGCTTGCGCGGTAGGGGTTGTCACAGAGGGCAACTTTGGCGGAGGCCGAAGCTCGTCTGGCTCAGGCGGAAGATTTCAATGAGGCTGAGCTGAGGTCGCAAGCGCTTGCCCAGGCTGCTGATGACAGGAAGACGAGGCTAAACACCCTCGGAGAGCGGCTCAGATCGTACATTGTACGCTTGTAACTCCATGTACTTTATCCTTTTGAAATGAATGAAAATTCTTTCTCCTTTTGTCGAATCTTCAATCTTGTTCTTCTTTTCGATTCCGAATTATAGTGCAATTCCTTGAGAACATAATTCTTGTTGGGTTGGATAATGAGACTTGGCTATCTGTCAGTTCAGAGGTCGCAATGACATAACTGGTTGAGACGCCACCAAGCTCGAAGCTAGCCCTTTGCGGGGCTAAAAAGAGGGGGGTACTTGCCTTTTGTAGATGTCAGCAAGTATCGAGACCTGTCTTTTGTAAATGTCAACAGGGCTCAGAATTGAGACTTAGTTGTCTGCTGGTTCAGAGGTCGCAATGACATAACCGGATGAGACGCCACCAAGCTTCAAAAATTGGTGATACTCGTCTTTTGTAAATGTCAACGAGTATCGAGATTGAGACTTAGTTGTCTGCTGGTTCAGAGGTCGCAATGACATAACCGGTTGAGACGCCACCAAGCTTCAAAGAAGGTGATACTTATCTTTTGTAAATGTCAATAAGCATCGAGGCCTGTCTTTTGTAAATGTCAACAGGGCTCAGAATTGAGACTTAGTTGTCTGCTGGTTCAGAGGTCGCAATGACATAACCGACTGAGGCGCCACCAAGCTCAAGGAAGGTGATACTTATCTTTTGTAAATGTCAATAAGTATCGAGACCTGTCTTTTGTAAATGTCAACAGGGCTCAGAATTGAGACTTAGTTGTCTGCTGGTTCAGAGGTCGCAATGACATAACCGGATGAGACGCCACCAAGCTTCAAAAATTGGTGATACTCGTCTTTTATAAATGTCAACGAGTATCGAGATTGAGACTTAGTTGTCTGCTGGTTCAGAGGTCGCAATGACATAACCGGTTGAGACGCCACCAAGCTTCAAAGAAGGTGATACTTATCTTTTGTAAATGTCAATAAGTATCGAGACCTGTCTTTTGTAAATGTCAACAGGGCTCAGAATTGAGACTTAGTTGTCTGCTGGTTCAGAGGTCGCAATGACATAACCGACTGAGACGCCACCAAGCTCAAGGAAGGTGATACTTATCATTTGTAAATGTCAATAAGTATCGAGACCTGTCTTTTGTAAATGTCAACAGGGCTCGAGGTTGAGACTTGTCTTTTGTAAATGTCAACAAGCTCGAAATTGAGACTTGGCTGTCTGCTGGTTCAGAGGTCGCGATGATATAACCAATTGAGACGCCACCAAGCTCAAAGAAGGTGATACTTATCTTTTATAAATGTCAATAAGTATCGAGTTTGTAGAGGAATTTGGGAGAAGTCTCATTTTCACGTGGAGAAACGAGGGAATTGCTGTCATAGGTTTAATGTTAACGTAACAGCGAAATGTATATGTGGTCTTACCATTCTATGGATGAGAATTGGTAAGTGACTTTGGAGGTCTCGTTCTCACGAGGAGAAATGAGGGGACTGCTGTCATAGGTTTAATGTTAACGTAACAGTGGAATATATGTGGCCTTACCATCCTATGGATGAGAATTGGTAAGTGATTTTGGAGAGGGAATCAAATGGGAACCGGTCCCTTAGGATTTTTAGCAAATCCCCAGCTGTCAACGGGTTTGATATGCCTTTACCAACTACCGTTTGAATTAGGCTAGCCATGCTTTTCCCCTCAGCATGATGAGTTGTCGAGGACATATGTTGGGCTTACAGGCCAACATTTTCCTCTATCCTTAATCGTTAAGGATATTGGATTATCGGGTTAATGTCTGCATAACCCTAACTCTCCTTTAGGATAACTGGTGCATGGCCAGGTTCCTGTTGGTTTATGGCTGTATGACCTCACTTAGAGGAAGAGAAAGGCTCTCTTTGTGTGTGCTTCGGGCACGGAAATCTTGATCAGAGGTGCAGTGTTAACTTGATCAAGAGAAGGATACTTGATTAAGGATAATACTTCTTTAAGAACTTGCCATTGATCGGCATCATGAGTAGGTCGCCATCTGAAGTCATAAGGCGGTATGCTCCGTTTGAATAGACTGTTTCTATCACAAACGGTCCTTCCCATTTAGGCTGAAATTTGCCTTTGGTCTTGTGCGTCATAATCATCCGTCGTCTGACGGCTAAGACCAGGTTTCCTTTCTGGAAGACTCTCTGTTTGACCTTCTTATTGAAGGCTTTTGAGATTCGAGCTTGAAATAGCTCGATATGCTGCTGAGCTTGTAGTCGCTTCTCGTCCAAAGTTTCGAGCTCTTGAAGACGCAACCGATCATTGTCTTCTGATGTGGTTTTAGTAATCAGAGCTATACGCAACGATGGCATCTGGATTTCCAATGGGAGGACTGCTTCGCACTCATATACTAGGGAAAAAGGCGTATTGCCTGTCGGTGTCCGTACCGTGGTTCGGTAGGCCCAAAGACATTCACCGAGCTTTTCGTCCCAATCTCGCTTATTCGAGGAGACGAATTTCTTGAGCAGCTTGATGATTGTTTTGTTGAATGCTTCCTCCAAGCCATTGGCGGTAGGATTATAGGCAGTTGAAGCCACATTCTGAATTCGGTATTTATCGCAGAACCGATAGAATACTTGGCTTATGAATTGGGGACCGTTGTCGTGGATGATCCGCCTAGGTACACCAAATCGATGGATGACGTGGTGCTTGATAAAGTGAACCACATTGGAGGTTTTGACTTCAACCAGTGGTATAGCCTCCGCCCATTTTGAAAAGTAGTCGGTTATTGCTAGGATAAACCGGTGACCTTTTTTCGAAGAAGGGCTGATTGGCCCTACGACATCTATTCCCCATGCTTCAAATGGCCATGAAGCAACAGTCGGGTGGAGCAGCTCCGGACTGGTGTATGAAGTCCGCATGAATCTGACATGCTTTACACCTTCGTGCATATTGGATGGCGTCGGCTATCATAGTTGGCCAATAGTATCCCAGCCTATGCAACCTGTCTTTAAGCTTTGGTCCTGGCTGATGAGCTCCGCAAGTGCCATCGTGCGCTTCTTGAAGCGCTTCCTGTGCCTCTGAATTAGAAAGGCAACGGAGGAGGACACCATCATATGAACGACGGTAAAGTGTCTTCAGAGTCGGATCGTAATAGAACCGGAGAGACCTTCGTCTGATGGACGCCGCTTCCTTAGGATCGTCTGGCAGCAGACCGTGCAAAGCATAGTCAATGAGAGGAAAGCGCCAGTCTCTTGGTTCAAGATCCGTGGAGACATTATAGACTTCTCGAATTGTTAGCATGTGCTTGGAGCATACAAGATGTCGAGTTGCGACTGTGAGGTGATACTCGGTGTCGGCTGGCAAGGCTAGTGTTGTTACTAATGCAGCAAGAGCATCTGCCTTGGTATTCTGAGATCGAGACACATGCCCAATGTAGAAACCTTCAAATAGGTTAGCCAATTCGATGGCTGTATGGTAATAAGGCACCAAGTCCTCATGGCGGACTTCGTATTCGCCTTTAACCTGATTGATGATCAGTTTTGAGTCGCCATAAGCTTCGAGGTAGTGTACCCCCATTCCATGGGCGAGATGAAGACCGATGAGCAGAGCATTATATTCTGCAACATTGTTGGAGCATGATTCTGTCAGAGAAAATGCTCTGAGCAGGACATGATTCTGTGGGGAGATAAACACAACCCCCACTCCGGCAATAATCTTGCCTTTAGGGCCCATTCGCAATGCTCCATCAAAGAACATCTGCCACACTTCCTCTTCTGAGGTTGCATAAGACTCGAAGACCTCATTGGGATGTCTTCGTGAAGTTTTCAATGCTCCGGAACTGGATGAGCAGCCAAGAATTCTGCAAGGGACTGGCCTTTAAACGCCTTTGGGGGGTGAAGATCATGTCGTATTGAGACAATAAAAGTGCCCACTTAGCCAATCTTGAATTCAATGATCCTGGCTTCGTCATAAGAAGACGTAACGGGTTTACTCTGGAGATGACATGTATGGTCTGGCCGATCAAATAATGTCGTGTCTTCTGAACAGTGAAGACGAGAGCTAAACACTCTTTCTCGATAGGGTTGTAGCGAGATTCCGCTCCTATGAGAGTTCTGCTCAGATAATAAATGGCCTGCTCGTGGCCATTGTCGTCCTTTTGAGCGAGGAGGGCACCGAGGGAGTAATCCATAGCCTTTACATAAAGCAAAATGGCTTCCCTGATGTAGGGGCCACTAAGACTGGAGGTTTCGTGAGGTACCTCTTGATGTCTTCATAAGCTTCCTGGCAAGCTTGATCCCATACGAAGGAAGCACCCTTTTCATGAGTCGGGTGAACGGCTGACAGCGGCCTGAGAGATTTGCGATGAATCTTCTGATATAGGCCAGCCTGCCTTGCAAGCCTCTGAGCTCTTTGAGATTCCTCGGTGGATGCATGCTCTGGATGGTTTTGACTTTGTCTGGGTCAAGATGAATTCCTTTTGATGTGACAATAAACCCAAGGAATTTGCCGATTGACACTCCCAAGAAGGATTTTGTCGGGTTCATTTTCAGTTGATGAGCCCGCATTATGTCGAACATCGTTCTCAGGTCGCGAAGATGTTCATTCTTGTTGCGGCTTTTGACGGCAATGTCGTCGACATAGCATTCCACCGTTTTTCGGAGATGATCGCAGAAGATTGTACTCATTGCCTGCTGATAGGTTGCTCCGGCGTTCTTCAGTCCGAAGGGCATTACAGTGTAGCAGTATACCCCCAATGGTGTCGGAACGAAGTATGCTTCTCGTCGTCGGGATACATCTTAATCTGGTTGTACCCTGAAAAGCCGTCCATGAAAGACATCCTTTCAAACCCGCATGTGTTGTCAATCATGACATCGGTGATGGGCGTGGGAATTCGTCTTTGGGACAGGCCGTATTGAGATCACGGTAGTCGATGCATATCCGTATTCTCCCGTTCTTCTTGAGGACGGGGACGATGTTAGCTACCCAATCTGGATGTTGTTCCTCCCGGATGAAGCCACATGCAATGAGCTTGTGAACTTCGGCCTCAATAGCTTCCATGATGTTCGGGCGAAACCGACGTTGTTGCTGCTTGACTGGCTTGATGTCAGGCTTGATGTTTAGACGGTGCATAGCGACCTGTGGATCAAGTCCGGGCTTATCTTCGTAGCTCCATGCGAAGACATCTATATACTCTCTTACGAGTATTATCAATTCTTCCCTTTCCGTAAGTGATAGGCTTTCACTTATAAAGATGGGTTTGGGATGGTCTTGACTACCCAAGTTGACCTGCATCACCTTGTCTTCAGTGGGTGGCTCGCGCAGTTCGAATCGCTTCTCATTGAAGGTCTACTTGCTGGGCCCATGGTTCCTCATCAGTGGCTTCTGCGGGTCCCAATTGACTGCTTGAGGTCATATTAGCAGTGAGGTCTTTGAACATTCCTCCTATGCTGATATCGGAGTCCCACTCGGAGGTGAAGCCGAATGTGATGGAATTGATCCATCGTCCTTGACTTGAACTGTTACTGATGATGTGGGTGTGACGTAACCCAACCCCCTGCGTGTACTATCATAGTAATTTGCAGGCTTCCCTTTAGGCACAAAGTTCCGCATCAAACCGCGCCTTCCTTTTCCGAAATTCAGGCCTGCTCCAGGCTTCAAGTCGTACCCCATTTTCTTCATAATATGGCGCGCTGGCCGCGCGTAATGAAAGAATTGTAGAGTGTCTGAATCTGAGCTTGAATCTGCAGTTGTGGATCCCCGTGGCCGGGTTCTACCGAAGATTATCAGCGACTGACCTTGTTTGGACGGAGGGATCACCAGTGTGGCCCCTTCTATAGCTTCCATAGATGTGCTGGCCACACTTGGCTCATGTACGGGCACATGCAGAGAGCCATCCGTAATGGATTTAATCGACCCAATACTCACAGGATAATCAAAAGAAATATTATCATTAATTACCCATTCACCTTCATCCTCTGAAGGAGTATTACATAGGGGATTATTGAGACATGCTATAATTGGTTCACCAATCAGAATAGCTGGCATGCCTGTTTCGGATTTTGAATCTGCCTCGTTGCCACTTTCATCATCGTCCGGCAACGATTCTTTGAGTGCTCCACCGGCCTCTTGATATAGGAGAGCGTCAGTGAAGTAGTTTTCCACCCCTTTGAATGGTTGCCTCTCAGCAAAGACAGTTTGTACTGTCGCATCATCTTCAACATATTTGAAGCATTGATGGAGGGTGGAAGGGACGATCCAGTTGGCATGGATCCATGGCCGTCCCAGCAGCAGGTTATATGATGTGTCAGCATCAATGACGTAGCATGTCACTTCTGACTTCAGACTCCCGATTCTGCAACGGAGTCGAATTTTCCCAGTGGATGACTGCTCCCGGCGTTGAAACCGTATATTGTAGTAGTGGTTGCGGACAACCTATACAATGGTATGCCGAGGAAGTAGAGAAGCCTTTTGGGGATGATGCTGAGTGCAGACCCCGGATCGACTTGTACCTCTCAATGTATGTTGAACCGATATATCCGGTGTAGTATAGAGGTCGATCGTGCTTGTTGTCTTTGAGAAGCATATCTTCCGCCGTGAAGGTAATAGCGGGCACCTTTGATTGTGCATGATGACATTCTGGGCAAGGAGACTGAACGTCGTCGTTAGGGATTTCAGGCATGCATGTCAGAAAGGATTCTGAATTGGCTAGCGCATCCCTGAGTGCTTCTCTTGTCTCTTTTGAGAGGCGAAGGAGCTCGTGTATAGTGATACGAGCTGGGATATTGGCCAGCTGAGCCAATATGTCAAACCGGAAGGGCGTATCAAACCCTTGGCCTGGTGGTTTCTTCAACACGTGGTCGAATCGTACCTCTTTAGGCCTCTCTTTTCCCTTTGCTAGGATTGGAGTGGATGCTGGTGCTTGTACTGACGTCGTTTGCTGTTGTATCTCGTCAGTAGACTTTTCATACTGCCTCAAGTATGATTTTCGGATCGGGTGCCCGTCTGTTGAGGCGCATCGGCTTGCGCTGCGCAAGCATGCTTTTCTCCTTCGGAATCACTGAGGGAAGCCGATGTCAGATTGCCGTCGTCTGGCAGGATGGAGATGACATTGCAAGACTTGCCCTTTGAATTGGGCTGCTTTGGATCCCGCTGTACGTCTTGGACGAGGTCTGGATGTATCCACATGACTTCTCCTGTCTCCAATGTTAAGGGAATAAGACCCTTATTGTTTTGAGCTGTAGCTGGAGGATGCTTGACTTCCAACCGTGGTGCAGGGACGGAATAAGTCCCTCAGGAACTGTGATCTTTGGAGCTTTGCCAAACTCGAGGGTCACCATATTGGCAGTAACCTTCTTTGCTCCGTCTTCAACGTCAGAACTCCGGCATCGACCAGGGCTTGTATTCTGTCCTTGAGGACATAACACTTGTCAGTAGGATGGTGAATCATCCTATGGTAGAGGCTGTAGGCTGTCCAAAAGTTACTGGAGGACAAGCATTGAAAAGCAAAGTTTCAAGCTCTGACGCGAGGGACTACCACCCGCGTCTCAGCATAAAGGCGCGTTGGATCGACACCCGCGTCTCAGCATCAAGGCGCGTTGGCTCGACACCCGCGTCTCAGCATCAAGGCGCGTTGGCTCGACACCCGCGTCTCAGCATCAAGGCGCGTCGGCCTGACATCCGCGTCTCAGCCTCAAGACGCAAAGGTCTAAAACCCGCGTCTCAGTTATAACCGCCTTGGTTAAGGGACCAATCACTGCCTATACGTAAGGGAAATCAGCCTCCATCGTGGCGTGTCTTTAGCAGGCACGTGGGTTAGTTACCGCCCATGTAGCAGGGAAGTTGGCCCTCATTGTGGAGCGTTTTCAGGGGGCACGTTCACCCCTGGGACCTCTATAAATAGCCTCGTTTGCTATGAGCAAAAGGGCAATCAGATGAAGGAGAGAAGGCAATAGGCAAGAAGGCATTAATCAGACAAGACAGAGGGCGACACAGAGAGAAAAGAAGCAAATCAACTCTTCAGCAAGTTCGCTGCGTACGAGCTAGCTTTCGCCTACCTTCTCTTTTAGAGTTTTGGTAGACAGAGCTGTGTCACTCTTTCTACCGGCCGAAGAGGAGATCCCAGAAGGACGGTCATCTGGTCAACGGAGAACAAGATTCACTCTCCACCGCCACACGAAGAACCCAGCATTAAACAAAGGGGGAATTCAAGATTCAATATTCTCCCTCCCTTGTAACCGGAAGGAACAGTTTTTGTTGTAATCTTTTTCATTTGATTCAAGGAAAACTTTTACCGCAAATTCTCGTCCTCTCCTTTCCCGGGTCATACAGAGATGGCGACTCCGCTGGGGACTACTTTTGTCACTGACGAACAGATCGTGGCGCAGGATGACGTCCTCCGTAAGGGGAAGATGGTCGAATCGCTCGTCGTCGAGTTCGACCAGGCGAAATATGAAGAGTTTCTCTCTTCTGGCTCCAAGAGCCCAAAGACCTGCGTCTGTCGCAGGGTCTCGGCGGGGAATGGTCCCGAAGCCCGACCTGAAGCTCTCTTGGGCGCCGCTTGCTGCCCACTGTGCCCAGCAAAGTTCAGCGTCAACGCCTCCCAGAAGGCCCGCGTGATCCCAAGCACAGTTGCTGTTGCGACCAACTCTGGCGCACAGAAGACCCGCGTCAGCGTCTCTCAGGAGACCCGCGTGGTTAAACTCTCTGATGATCAACATCAGGTCGTCGTTGGTTACTCTCCACCTCCACGACGCAGCCGAAACGCCGAGCGTCGACAGAGGAGACGTGCGCGTCAGCTCCAAGTTGGAACCGTTGGTTGTCCAACTGAGGCTGGACGCGACGCACAATCTCGCGCCTTGCTCGCGCCACGTCCAGTACGTGAAATCCGCGTTTGGCGTCCCAAACGCGAGACTCCTCAAGTTGAGTCCTCTGAAGACCAACTTACCAAACGTCAAGACGAAGCTTCTGCGTCTCGTCAAACCGCAAGAAGCACGCGCCCACAGGCGTGGGGCCCAGCAGCCCATTCTCTCTCAAGTGTCTCTGCCCAGACGCACCAGGCAGCAACGCGAGACTCGCGTTTCATCTCAGCAGAGACGCCAGACGCGCGTTACACAGCCGCGTCGCGAGAACCGCGTCCCTGAAGCCTGCATCCAAGTTGTGCAGCACATGGATGCCTCCCGTCTCCGATGATGCGAGGCTAGTCTTTTCAATCCCCCTCCCATGGATTTGAGGGATTACTTGACAAAGAAAAGAAGTGCCAATCAGGTCACTTCGTCATGCTGCTGCCAACGGCTTATCTCCATACTCTCTGGATGCCATTGTGAGTCAGGTGTGAACCAGCAGTCTTTGATCAGACAGCTGACCCTGATTCCCCCATCAGCTAAAAGGAGGCGCTCGCACAGAAGGAGAACCTTCTTTGACGTAGAGTACCCGGAGCTCACTGCGAATATGACAAGCAGGAGCAAGGGAAAACAACTTGCAGTCAGCTCAGATGAGGCCGAGTCTGACTCTGAACCGGAAGGGGTGTATCGACACACTCGCACCCGGACGGGGACCATCCCCCAATTGACTATAATGCCTTAGCCCACGGCGTTGAAGTGAACGATTCTCACTCCGCCGTAGCAGGATCTAGGGCTTGAACTCTTCCGTCGAGAAGGAGACCTCCGCTTACATGACAGGCACTCCTGACGAGACGGCTAGACGTTTAGAGCAGATCCAGAAGGCGCAAATGGATATGATTCTTTCTCAGCAAGAATCTATCAACTCCCTCAAGCAGGCAATTGCACAGCTGCTCGAAGACAGGAGGAAATCTCCTCCTAAAAAGTCAAAGGGCAATAGGAGAGAGGGAGAAAGCTCATCTTTCGAACCTTCTGAGGAGGCGCGGCAATCTGCTGCGGACTCGCCCAAATCCTCGTCGCAAGTAAAGGGCGACCAAGACCAGGAAAAGGCTCATGCTAAGAGAATGAGTCAATTGGAGCGACGCCTCGAGGCCCTTGCCAATCGCAAAGACCTCCAAGAAGCAGGAGTGGTCCGGCCCTATCCGACTGAGTGAGACTTAGTTCCATACCCTCCTAAGTTCAAGGCTCCAACCCTCCAAGCATTCGACGGGAAGGGGTCACCCAACCAGCACATCTACTACTTCAAATCCCAAACTGGGAATGTAGTAGACAACGATGCTATCCTGGCGCGTCTGTTCATCGGCACCCTGAAAGGGTTGGCCTTTGAATGGTTCATGAAGCTCCCAGAAGGTCTATAAGAACTGGGGCGATCTGGAGAAGCTGTTCTTAACACGCTTCTTCGAAGATGACTCCGAAGTCACGATGCCCACCCTTTTGGCTACCAAACAGCGGAAAGGGGAGTCCGTCAAATCTTTCGTGGAAAGATTTCAGAACATGGCACTCCGGTATCCAAGCGGTATGACCCAGGCCACCCTGGTGGAAACATGCCGCCACAATCTCCAAACCTCACTTCTTGCTCAAATAGGAGTTGCTGAAAGCCGCACCTGGAAATAATTAGTCCAACAAGGTGAGCAGGCTGAGGAGATCGTTGCCCGCGTCAGAGCGGAGGAAGGTAAGCCAGGCCGGAAAGGTCAACAAGGCGTGCGCCAGACACATCCCTCCAAACAAAGCGGAAGGATAATTTGGCAACGGAGACCAAATCTCCCGCCAAACCTCAATCAGGCAGGGTGAGTGGCTCTTCAAGTCAGCCTCGCGCCAACAAGCAATATTCCTTCAAGGAGGAACATGTCGATTCACTCTTCAAACTACTCAACAAGAGCAACCGACTGAAGCTCCCTGAAGCTAGGCGCCCCGAGGAAGTCGGCAAGACTGACAATCCCAACTACTGTCTATACCACAGAATGTTGGGACACCCTACCAAAAGCTGCTACGTTTTCAAGGACGTCCTTCAAGCTCTGATTGATGCGGAGGTGTTAAAATCCGACCAGAGCAGAAGAAGGTGACGGCTAATGTGACGTCAGCTCTCCAATTCGGAAGACAACCCCCAACGCCTGCGGGGGTGATCCCTATTCCAAGAGGAGAACTGAGATTAGTCAACACAGACCCTCACCAGCAGCAAGAAAAAGGCTTGGTACCCGTCCCTACACCTCAAGGGGAAATCATGTGGGTCCACCCTGACCTTGTCGATGCACGGCAATGGACTACTGTGACCAACAGGAAATCCAAAGGCAAGGCAAAAGCTTCATCTTGCAACGTGGTATGCGCCTCTTCCCGAGAAGCAGAGACTGATGTCCCTTCACTGACCGACTCAGAGGAGGAAACGATAGTCTTGGCCGCAGAGCCAAACAAACCAATGGCGGGAAAACCCGTTCAGGACAGGTGTACTTGAAACAGTACGGCGAGACGGCAGTAGCCCCTCCACAACCAACTGCGGAGCCAGTCAGGCCCTCCACAAAGCCACCTGTGGAAAAGCAGAAGGAGACTCGATTTTCCCGAGCCCTTCAAAAGGGCATCGCGGAAGGATCTACGGCACCTTACCGCTTTGATGTCCTGGCTCAGTTGGCCAACATCCGGCACGCATTACTTGTATGAACTTCTTAGACTGTCGAAGTCTACCAGGGAAGCTCTGTAAGAAGCCCTGGCAAATGCTGAGGTCTTATGGCCCAGGTGCCGAAGGAGGAAGATGTAGAGGATTGCCTCACACCTCCCAGAATGCCCCTTGCATCACCTTCATGGCAGATGATATGCAGGTTAAAGGGAAGCATGATTGACCCCTGTACTTCACAGGGTATATTGGATCGTCCGAGGTGAACCGCATCCAGGTAGATCCAGGGTCCGCGTTTGAGCATCATGCCTCGCCGGGTCATGCAACATCTCGGCATTCCTACCCATCGTTTGAGCCCCACCCAGACGACTATCTATGGGTTCAATGCCAACCAGACCCGTCCGATGGGAAGATCAAGCTCAAGTGTCAGATTGGAAGCCTCAAGTCGGAAGTGACATGCTACATCATTGACGCCGACACTTCCTACAATCTATTGCTGGGACGACCGTGGATTCACGCAACTCCATCGTTCCCTCCACTCTCCACCAAGTCATGAAATACATTGACGGGAGTAGAAAAGTGCAGACGTTGATCGCCGAAAGGTATCGTTCAAAGGGGTCGAGAATTATTTCACCGACTCTTTGCGTACCAAGATTCGGTGGAGAAGGATAAAACCCACAACCAGAGGAGCCAGACTCTGGTAATAAGGCTGACACTGAGCCTGAAAAAAGAAGAGTGGTGGGAGTTAGAACCACTTGTAACAGGCACTAATAAGCCCGATGTCGATAATACCAACGATGATGTAGGCGGTTGGTATATTAATGAAGATTTAGATTTTGCGTATTTTTCTGTGTGTGCTTCTGATTCAATACCTCAGATACTAGCACTGATATAGATGAGACCCCTGGTCGGCAGTAGATGCTTGTCATCGTTGCATGTACCAGTGAAGTCATCCTTCGAGACATACCGAGACAATGGTAATGCGCAAGAAAAGAATCTATATTCATGGTTCCAGCCAGACGAAAAGGCCAAAAAACTAATTCTTTTTGGGAGAATCTCGTTGAGCCCATGCCCCGCGAAGACTCAAAAAGTGAGGAGGAATCCCCTCAGCTCAGTCATTATGAACCAAAAGCGTCAAAATGATGAAGTGCATGGGGTACGATCTAACCAACAGACCAGGGTGAACTCGGCAAAGGAAGGAGAACGCTACTTCGATCCTTTGTGCCGAAAGGAAGGCCCCCGATTATTCATCGGAAGCGTCGGGGGTTTGGGCTACGTATCAACTCCGGTCCCATCAGCCTCGATTCTCAAGAATCGTCTTCGAGCAATATTACTCTTCAGACACATCATCTTGGGGGTCAGATGTCAGTATCGGACATCTTCAAGGAACTTCAGTGAATATGGTTTCGAAAAGCTACCTGGAAGATGGAAAGAAGAAATGATCCAATCTGACACAGATCCTTGGATCAAACATTTAAATGCCTCTTGGGGACACTCATTGAACAGCACGAGCCACCCACAGAAGACAAGGTTGTTCAGATCAACCTAGGAGATGAGGCTAATCCTAAGCCCATCTTCATAAGTGACGGCCTATCACCATGGAGAAGAAGGATCTAATATCTCTTGTACAAGAGTATATAGACGTCTTCGCCTGGAATTATGAGGACATGCCAGGACTTGATCCTCAAGTGGCCATGCACCGCCTCAACATCAATCCGGACGTAAAAGCCTGTCAAACAACAGCAGCGACGGTTCGCCAGAAATAATGGAGGCAATTCAATCAGAAGTCAGAAAACTTATGATTGGCTTCGTCAGGGAAGAACAACATCCCAACTGGGTAGCAAACATCGTCTCCGTCTCCAAGAAGAACGGGAAGATTCGATTTGCATCGACTTCGTGACCTAAACGAGGCCTGCCCCAAGGACGAATTCCATTGCCGATCACAGATGTCATGATTGACAATACTTGTGGATTCGAACGAATGTCCTTCATGGATGGATTCCAGGATACAATCAAATCAAAATGTATCCTGATGACGAAAAGCAACCTCCTTCAGGACACCTCTAGGGAATATTGCTACACCGTCATGCCCTTCGGACTGAAAAATGCAGGGGCAACATACCAAAGGGCCATGAACGCCATTTTCCATCAGCAAATACGCAAAACGGTGGAATGTTATGTTGATGACATCGCGGTAAAAAGCCGCACTAAAGGTGATCACATAGCGGACCTGAAGGTGGTCTTCGACATCATGGGGCTCATCAATTGAAGATGAATCCTACAAAGTCCTCTTGGGGGTGGCCAGTGGCAAATTCCTAGGATTTGTTGTAACTTCCACAGGAATTCACTTGGACCGGAAAAGATCCGCGCTATCCAGGAGATGCAACCCCCGAGAAGCCTCAAGGAGCTCAGGGGATTACAAGGACGATTGGCGTACATCCGCAGGTTCACTCAAACCTTTCCGGAAGATGCCAACCTTCGCTAAGCTGTGAAGAGGGGTCTCGTTCATTTAGGGACGACGCTTGTCAACAAGCATTCGAGGAAATCAAGCAATACTCACCCAACCACCAGTCCTTGCAGCTCGGTATCCGGAAAGCCGTTTCTGGTGTACGTCGAGCAATGGATCATTCTTTGGGAGCTCTACTAGCTCAGAATGACGATCAGGGACGTGAGCAAGCAATCTACTATCTGAGTAGAACAATGATCGGAGCCGAACATCGGTAAAACCCGATCGAGAAGGAATGTTTGGCACTGGTGTTCGCTATCCAGAAAATGCGACACTATCTGGTAGGCCAAAATATAAACGTCATATCAAAAGTCAACCCCTGAGGTTACTTATGACTAAACCTTCATCGCTAAATGGCCGACTGGCAAAATGGGCCATACTCTCCCAATATGAGATGCGCTTTTTTTACCACAAAAGGCATTAAGGGACAAGCAGTCGCGGATTTCCTAGCTGAGCACCCAGATCCGAGGACAGCCAAAGTTACGAGGATCTCCAGATGAAGTTGCTGAAGTCTGTCGACTCAGACATCGTTCGAAAGTCAAGTATGGCAACTTTTCTTGACGGTGCATCAAGAACAAGCCCGAAGGGACACGTAGTAGCGGGGGTAGGAGTAGTACTGTCTCCCACAAAATTATGTGATTCCCCGAGCTGTCTCACTGACCAAGCCTTGTTCCAACAACGTGGCGGAGTACAACGCTCTTTTGAGGGATGCAATTCGCGAGAGATTGGCGTTAAAAATCTTGAGGCATACGGTGATTTTAAACTCGTCGTCAGCCAAGTTTGCGGGGAGTATGAAGTCAGACATGAGGACCTAGTACCCTACCACAACGCAACTATCCGCATGGCGAAGGATTTACAAGCTTCTACATCGAAATGTACGCGAAGGCAAAATGCGCACGCAGATGCACTCGCATCCCTGGCTCCTCCAGTGGAGCAATGGAGAAGATATTCGTCTACAGCCACGACCTGTATTGCCCGAGAAATGCTCCGAGGATTATCAGGAGTCAACAAGAGGTCGTCACGCGAAGAAGCACTTGAAGCATCAACCGGTCCAGAGCTTAGAGACTGGCGATTCCCTATATCGACTACGCTTATACGGCATTCTGCCTGAAGACAC